>VKOC01027414.1:0-11403 GCA_009364415.1 Spea multiplicata
CTCTCCAGTGGCCCCAGTGATGGAGGGTTCCGTCACACTTACCATATGCAGACGCCAACAATGTCCTCATGCCACCTGCAAGAAACCGGTCCCTTGCTGCCACATCTCTTCCAGGCAAACATGACCCGTGAAAACGAGATAAAGAGTCACCACATTAAGAGTCCTATAGAGCAGCACAAATTTCCGTAACAACCGGACCACCGTCATCCACCAAAGGAAAAAATTCCAAAAACAACAAGTTGTGCATGAGCGGACTTGCTCTTCCACGATTCAGGCCAATGCTCCGCACACCACTGGCCCTGAAAATATGCCCCGAAACTTATACTCCTGGAAGAATCCGTAAAAAGTTCCTCCGCGGACACTGGTTCCCTGCGAAAACACACTTTCCCATTAAAATGCTCCAAAAACACATCTCAAACTTCCAGGTCAGCTTTCATAGCTGACGAAACCCATATAAAATGATGTGCAATCTTCACACCTGCAGTCGTCCTGGATAAACGGTGAATAAAAATTCTGACCATAGGTATCGCCCGACAAGCGAAATTCAAACGACCAATCAAAGACTGCAACCGCTACAAAGTCACTTTACGAGCACCCCGAAAACCATGAACCACTCCCGCACTGCGGAAGCCTACATTCACCTGCAACGGAATCGATCTCCAAACCTAAAAAAAACAAAAAAAACCTAAACACGTGGTGGGACCTTCGGTTGTATCTGCAGCCAGCAGCTCACCAAACAACCCTTTCACCCATTCCAGCATTCTCCAGACCCATGAGGACCCACACATAAAAAAACATCCAGATAGTTTATGGTGCACTGACTCCCAGATTCCACCTTGACCACCCACTCAATAAATGAACTAAACTTCTCAAAATAAGAACAATCCATGGGTAAACATAAATCAACAAAATACTGTCCCTCAAAACAACAACCAAGTAAATTATGACAATCAGCATGAATTGGCAACAAACAAAAAGCCGATTCAATATCCGCCTTAGCCATTAGAGCTAACCATACGATGTCAATCGTCATTGACCGATAAACACCGACGCCTAATGAAATTAAAGTGGCCGGACGTGGGACGAAGAGCTGAGGCACAGCCATTGGGCCTGACTGCTGCAGGACGCAGGGGCGTACCTAGAGTATTTGCACCTGTGGCAGATCCTGTATGTGGCAGATCCTGTATGTGGCACCCCCTGATGGTGGTAGAGCATAACTGCTATCATTATATACTTAGGGATTACGCTGTACCACCGTCAATGTGTGCCTATACATTGAGCCAGACACTGACATTACTGCAGTAAAATCCCTATCACTATATACTAAGCCAAACATTGATGTTTGTAGAGGCCTATTCCATGTTCAGTGACGCTTGTATAAGTAGTTAGGGAATGCCGGAAATTAAAATTCCTGGGACCGTATAACGTGAAAATTCCGCATTCATTGGCCAATAATCCTGACAAAAAAACTTTATATTCAAAAAAAAAACTTTAAAATACTTTTTTAAAAGTAACACCAAAATGAGAAAAAAAAAATCAATAACAATATTAATTATATTTAACGCAAACCCCAAAAACCAAATCATAAAAAGATAACCTAGCTCCCAATTGGAGCCCTCTTCAACTGAACTATGCTGGTCCGGACTGGCCAGCCTAATCACCCACTAACTCAGCCTCCCAGCCCGACCCAGCTACGCCAGGCTCTGGGAAAACCTCCCCAGACAGCACACAAAATGTCCAGGCAGGTATTGCCTCACTTGGCTCAGGGATGGTCTTGTTCGGGGCCTTTCCTTACCCTGGGAGAACAGGGAAGCTTCCTCTTCCCCCAACAGTCTCTCTGAGTATCAGGCTCCAGGGGTTTTTAATGCCCAGCACCTGTGCCTGACGCCAGCCCCATAGGAATGCCGGATTGGATCCTGCGGACTTCTTGCCTCCCGGAAAACCCGGCATGGAAATTCCACAAAATGGGGAAACGGAGCATTGGCCCACCCTGCTCTCCAATTGCTCCACCCCAGGCACCCATATTTACGATCTGAATAGCACCTGTACCCAAATGCAACACTAAGCATCTCCCTGGGGTTTACTCGGTCACAATATATATATATATATATATTTAATAGCAATCACAGTCCTATCATGCCCAGGTTCTGGCATGTGCTGGCTAACTTAAGCATGATAGGAGTGTGATTGTTGTTTGCAATCATATATATTAATAGTGTTATTGAATTTTTCTGTCCAATTCTGGTGTGAAAGTTACTTTAAATAAAAGTGTTAACACACCAAAGTCAGACAAAAAAAAACAGCAATCACACTCCTATCATGACTAGGCAGCCAGTACATGCTGGAATCTGGGCATGACAAGAAAGTGATTACAGCCTCCTTATGCCATGCTATTCCCCCCACACCTACACATCCATGCTATCTGAAACGCTCATTCACAAACATTCAGCATAACACCCATCACTCTCACACACTTACCGTATTTGCTCGTTTATAAGACGACCCTGATTATAAGACAACCCCCCAAATTCTGAATATTAATTTAGGAAAAAAAGAAAACAACTGAATATAAGACGACCCTATAGGGAAAAAGTTTTTTTAATCAATGTTAATTCATGTAAACTATTTTTTAATAAAAGCTATGATTGGTGCCAGTTGCTCCCTCAACCATCCGGTCCCACACTCCTGCGTAGGCATCCGAATCCCCTACAACAGTTCTTCAATCTCCTGCTCCATACCTGCAAAATAAAAGCAAAGGCCTCTCCAAACCAGAATCGCCCAAATAAATGAACAACACAGATTTGGAAAAACAGTTAAGCCTCTTACAAAATGGCTCCCACTTATATACCCTTAGTGTTAGCCACACCCATAACAACATTGGACCAATTCATTTAAACTACTCCTTCATGCACACCCACTAGCTCTGTTAAGGCACACTCCACTAAACTCCACACAACAGGGCTCGACAAACCCATTCCTGGCATTGCAGGGTTGTCGTGCATACATACAGTGCCGGGCTCAGCATGTGTAGCACTGCAGCGTCGGTGTGCATACGTACAGTGCCGTGGGGCAGCGTGTGTAGTACTGTAGTGTCAATGTGTATATGTATAGTGCCGCGGTCAGCATGTGTAGTACTGTAGTGTCTGTGTGCATATGTCTGTTATTGTATGTTGTGTGTAAATGTATGTTAATGAATGGCAAGGCTTGACAAACCCCAAGCGCCAGGTAAATAATGTGATAGGGGAAGAAAAAAAAAAGGGCTTGTAACTTTTTTGCCTTGCTCCTAGACCCAAACCAAATGTGTCGAAGAAAAAAACAACAAGCTAAAAGGCCTAGCATGAAGCTTAAGTGCTTTCCCCAGACACACAGTATTTAGAAAGAATAGCGTTCACACTGTTAATATTTGGATCTGATTTATTTTTTACTGCTGCCATCGGCGAGGAGCTGGGGATCCTGTAGGAGCCCTCGCTGGATATTCCTGCAAGACAAGGAAACAATGATATCATTCAGGAGCTAGAATGCGGAATTCTGTTAGCATACAGGATAAAGGTTTTATTTGAGCTCACCTGCCCTGACTCACAGCAAGGGGTTAACAGGGGAAAACCATTCCAGAGTGTGCCCCCCATTCACAGTATATTGAGAGAACCCCCCCCCAGCTTGCCTTCTACACCTGTCCAAAAATTCCACAAGACCCATTAGTAGCTGTGCCAAAACCAGGGACAAATCCACCCGGAACCCACGGGGAACGTGGGTTCCGGATAGATTTGTCTCTGGTTTTGGGGAGAGAAAGAGGAAAATAAAGGAGGTAGAAGGGCCATACTACCTTGTACCCAGCCAAGGTGGATATCACATGCCTAGCCAAAGGATGGGGTGAAGATGTCAAACTACCTGAAAACAGCAGATGTCCACAACAAGGAATCTTCAAAAGCCTTTGTGCATCCACCTTCCCCCACGCACGACTG
This sequence comes from Spea multiplicata, assembly GCA_009364415.1. Lineage (NCBI taxonomy): Eukaryota > Metazoa > Chordata > Amphibia > Anura > Pelobatidae > Spea > Spea multiplicata. Next base: position 3,963 of record VKOC01027414.1, read on the forward strand.
ATGTGGTAACGCCATCAAGTATATTCCTAGTGAGCTCCATATTGGGGTTGGTGTGGGACTTCACAGCAGGCCAAAAGCCTGCTTAAGCAGACCTTGTGGCTCCTGTTGGCACGCCTTGCCTAATCCTGTGGATCTCCATGGGGAAACAAGTCCCTGGGCTCTTTGTAGGCCCACTAGAAGCCCTGGGCCAACTTCTTGCTCAGCTAGTCTCCTCTGGACCCACCAGCCATGGCCATCAGGTGCTGATGCAACTGACCAACATCTCCCATGGTGAGTAGACACTCCAAAATAAAGCCTTTTTTGTCTTGAAAAATGTGCATAAATGACACCCAAGTAGTCAGTATGGTGTCGTTTTGTCACAGGTTGTCAAAACCAACAAACACTACTCTGGGGCGGTTCTATGAGATTGCCCCTGATATACCCCTATGATAAATCTGGGCTGCAAATGGCGCCTTTGGTGCTCCATCAGCATAATCACTCCATAGACAGGGAGGGCTGCCGGTCGTCACCTCAGTCTGGTTACCCCTGCATCCAACGCTTTACCTGCGGGGCTGTTCTGAAATGCCGAGGTCGTGAGTCAGAACATTGTCACCGAGTGGAAGGATGATGTTGTCATCTTCTGTCCCAGTAGCTGTAGGTCCCTTTCTCTGCGGTAAACTTCAGGTAAACGTCTGGTTCCACATACTCCTGGAAATCTTTAACAACTATAAGGAAATCAACAAATTCTGTAAAAAATACATAATATATTCCTGCCTTTTGTATATAACATGATACTCCATCACAACTTGTTCAAGAACTACAGAAAATCAGGTTTAAAACAAAAAAAGATATTTATAAATCTAGAAATCCTCTAAATCTCTGCAACCTCAAGAATTAGAATTTTTAACCTAATCTTCTCACCCTCCCATGTCTCTGATGTAGGTGAATTTACATGTTCCGCTCTGTAGCGTAGCATTTTAACGCTTCCAGACACAATCAAGAAACGTTAAAGGCAGATTCGTTTCTTCAGTCGGATCCAGATCACAACATCACAAGTCTTTCACAATTCTTCCAAAGGTTGCCATTCCTCAATTCTATTATTACATGCATATTAGTTTATAATTAATATACACCCTGAGCCTGACTATTTCACAACATCTAATACAACCAGGTTTTCCTTGATAAAAAGCTAAGAGATTCTGCAAAAATCTGTCAAGCAATCTGGACACAATCTGGCTCTAGACCAGATTGTGTCCCGTATCCGCATCAGTAATCTTAGGGAGGCCAGAGTGTAGCGTTTCACTCCAGAAAGCCCTGGGCAGGAGTATGGAGCAGGAGGTGCACATGACTGAGGGAACGACAGGCAGCCCCCCACCTTTTACTGTTATAATAATTTTTCTCCCTAGTCATGGTGGTCAGGGAATGAATGACAGCCTGAGCTAGTGGGCTATAGGCAGTCTAAGGGGTAAAGGTCACCATAAAAATGTAAACCCACCCCGCTTAGGTCATTCATTTCACTGACCTGGGAAGGTTTTCCTTCCCTCTCGCTCTGGTTTTCTGGTACTTTTTGGTTGGCTCTTGGGCTGGCATATAGCAAGGGTTAACCACCTTTAGGTTTGTTTTAATGCATGGTGCGCAGGCCCTCGGCCTAAGTGCAGGACACTCCTTGAGCTTGTGCCTGAGTGAATCCAGTCGTGACAAGGGCTGCCGGTGGTCTCTACAGTGTTACGGTTTTACGTCTGTACCAGCTGGTTCGGTGTAGTTTGTGGTTATTTTAACAATTAACACTTTATAGTTATGTTACAGGGCTTGCACATGTTTACAAGTGGGTCATGTGGTGCAGCACGTGCATTGCCATATGGTTTCATGTTATCATGTGTTTTCAAATATTGTATTTTGTATTATAATAAAGTTATTTTATATCCGTGTCACGGTGTGGAAGGGGAAAAGTGGACTGCACCGTGGCCTAAATTATCCACTTTATAATAAGCATTGGTTAAATGACTACGGGTGTTTTGTGTCTTTATTTGGGGGGGTGGGGGCAAAAGAGGGAGGCACATTGGCGCTACTTTAGTCAAGTTGTAACACAAGGGATTGCATTTAACAGCACATTTGGGGCTCTGTCAGCTCCCCTCCGTCAATCTAGATAACAACTACTCCCTATTATTCAGCATAGTTGATTAAATAAATGAGCAATTGCTTCTTGAAGCAACCAGACATTGCATGAGCTGAAATCACAGCACGTTATGCTTCGCTTGAAGGGGTCTCTTAAAGCAGGGGCAAACACCCCTCTATGTGACTTCAACTCCACTAGAAAGACGTTTGCCATTATAAATCCCGATTTCATTCAACAAATTAACAGGTGGAGATACTGATGAAGAATGAGACAAAAAGGCCATAATAATTGAATCTTCAACAAAATGATTAAACATATGCACAGTAACTGCACATCTCCGAACCCAGTCATTAGGACTAACTTCAATCCCACGAAAACACGGCTTCCGCAAAAAAAGCTGCATCACGAAAAGTAATGTCATAAATACCTTGAGATGGAAATTCCTGGACACAAAACAAACACTTCATAATACACATAAGAAGACCTTCCACCACTTCTTCCAAAACAAACTTCAACATAATCTCACCTTCAGCAGCCCCCAACCAAGACCAGTGCAGAAACTACACTTGATCTTAGCCAGAAGGCCGAAAAGCGGCCCGGGGACACCACACGCTCTGCAGAGTCATAGCGAGCTCCCACGTGCCCAGCGCCGGCACTCAGGACCTGGGCCTTTCGCCTCCACCGGACACCCCCCCCTCCTATGGCACTCCCTCTGCAGATCTCTAAGCCGGACTGCAGCACCGCTGGCGGCACCAACAGCTGCGAAGGACGGCCTGCACTACCCCTGCGTCCAAGCCAAGCACCACTGGCTCGCGCTCGTACACTCCTCCCTCCCTGTCTTAACGAGGCCCGCCCAGATTGGGGCCACACGGCCAAGCAATTTGTCATACTTTGCAGCAATTGTTGACGGATATAGATGAAGATAACCTTCAAACAATTCCCTCCAGATATAAGTCAAATTTCTTCCGTAAACTTTCAATAACACACACCTGCATAGTGCGCGGTGCATTCGTGATCATCTTTGTCAAATCCATCTCATCAAAACCTGATCACCTTCCCGTTGCCAGAAGCAGCAACGGTTGGACCCCCAATAGCAGCACATCGGCTTAAAATACTCTAAGGCACCAATGCCGGGAGGGCGAGAGGCCGTCCATAGCTACCTCCAGCAACCCCTGACCAAGACCAGTGCAGATTTCTTTTTGTATTGAATATCTTTATTAATAAACAGATTCAGACAAAAACAGGTTGATGTTTACAAGGGCACAAAATTCAGTTGATAAGCAGTACTGAGATACAGTGCAGGGCAATACACATTACAGTACAACTTCAGTTACGGAAAGCTTAGTAATATACAGTAACAGCAGTGTACAATTACAATTCCAGACATGACACACGTTAGTGGAAACAGCCTGGGGAAAAGGAATGTTCGGGGATCAAGGAAGATGGGATTAGTCTTCTGCCTCTAGACTGTCCTTGAGAACACAGTCTCTCAGTGGACTGTGACCTGCTCCCTCCTCAGCACCAGGCGGTTCCTGGCAAACCATAGAGCACCCTTTACACAGCACGAGGCGCCAAGCATCTTCAATGGCGCTCTCGGTGTGTGTTCCTTGAAAAAGTCCATAAAGTATGGTAGGGCAGGTACTTTCTCTCAATAGAGTCCTTGAGATCCAGCTCCAGGGCTCTGAACAAAGCCTGTGCAAACGGGAAGTCTCCTCCTCCACAATGCACTGTGGGCAGTGTCTATATCTGCACTGCCCCCTGGCATGCATAAATGTCCTTAGGGGGAGGCCTCCCTGAACGGCCATCCATGTGATGTCTTTATGCCTAATGGTTAGCCTGCTCGACGACACCTTAGCCCAGACAGTCCTGGCTGTGGCGTCGGGGAGCCCTGGGATGTTCAATAGTGTCTTTGGCTCTGATGAGCTTATGGATCACATGGGATAACCACAGGTCTGGTTTAACTCCCTCCAGTTGGTGCTCCCTTACAAATTTGCCCACGTCCGAGTAGAACCAGGGCATAGTCCAATTGTAAGGGACGGAGCTGTCCCACTTTTCCCACTTGAGCTGCCTCCACAGGGGCAGCAGGATGAAGCGAGACATGGAGTTTCCAGCAGAGCCTTTCACTACGTCTCTGAGAGTCCTGCGCACGCAGTTGGACACAAAGAAGGCCCTCAGCATGGTAGGGATATCAGGCACTCCTTTGCACATCACTGCGCGCTTTACTCTGTCCATTTTGGAGCCCCAGATGAAGTGTAAAACTGCTCGGTTGATGGCTCAGTGGATGGTGACCAGCAAGGGCCAGGTCTGAGCCACGTACTGCAGCACGGGAAGAACCTCGTTGCGCAGCACCAGCACTTTCCCTTCGATGGTAAGGTCTCTGAGGCTCCACAGCCCAAATTTCTGCTTTACTTTGTTGAGTCTCTCCTCCCAGCTTTTCAGGGCCGCGGCGTCTCTGCCGAACCAGACTCCCAGGATCTTTAGGAAGTCTGTTTTGACGGGAAACTGGATCGGCTCAGAAGTCAGGTACCACTGCCCGAACAGCATGCAGCTGCTGCTGTGACAAACACTCACTCCCTCCCTCCCTCCCTCCCTCTCTCGTCCGCCACTCAGTGCAGTTCTGGCTCACTGGCCGAAAACCACCATCAGAGGGAGACACAAACCAAGGCATGCAAAAGAAGCACAGGAGCCAGGCAGCTGGACATGCTACCTTCAAGCAACCAAACACACTAGCACTTGACTCCTTCTCAATGCACCCTCAACTAGCATGTGCCTTCATGACCATGGCCAAGCACACATGGCATGGCACAGCATGAGGCCACATGACAGGACCTCACAGTTACATTACAACGGACATTACCGCAGCACAATTCAGTTACATTACATGTCGCGACCAAGACGCCACGCATGCACACACGCAGGCACTCGCCTGCAAAAGCAAAGAGCTGGGAAAGGAAGGAAGCAACCAACCAACCGACCCTGGACTACTGCTGCTGCTGCTGCTGCTGCTGCTGCTCCCCAGGTCGTCTCGCCCCTTCCTCGGCTCGTTGCTCTGCTTTGCTGGTCAGCTGGGTTCTGCTTTTGGTCAAATATAAGAGGTGCACCGGTCCTGGAGGTACTGAAATACCAGGTCAATGCGTGGAGTGGACAGAGCAAGCTCTTCTTCCATCTTCCTGTTCTATAAATCCATTTAACAGCTTTTTTTGTTTATACCACTCAGTTATATCGCACATCCTCAAGATGACAATCCGGACGGCATTATATATAACATCCTCATGGCACATTTTCTCCTCATAATACCACACCTCATAGTGAAACATAAAACCCTATATACATATATACACAAAACCAACCCTCAAAATACGCACCAACTCAACTAAAGCCCAACATTATCAAAATCAGCCCCCTCACCACTAACCCTCACACCACACCTAACACTAACCCAACACCACACCAACTAAACCTTCACACAAAACCCCACCAAATCCACAAACCTTACCCCTCACCTCTCCCAACCACCACCACCCAATACCCCAAACCTCGCCCCAATCTCTCCGCATCTACCTCCCCCCACCTTCTTAAATTTCTCAGAAAATACACATAGATCCGTCCTCGAATCATCCTCACACAACCTCCACCATATCTTTTTTAAAGATTAACAAATTCCTCACATCCCACAAAGATTCCTTTACACAACTTAACATCCAAAACAATCGCCTCCTCTTCTTATCTAAATCACAAAGCCCAAAGAACACTTCCTCAAACCCCAACCCATCCATCCCCACTAATTCTTTCACTAACCTCCTCATCCTCCGCCAAACTTGTACAGCATAATCACAATCCCAAAACACATGTATCACATTTTCCACTCTACTACACCCCTCCCTGGGACAACATTCAGAAACACACAACTTCCTAACTCTCTAATCGGCAAACACTCATGCACTGCCATCCACCCCACATCTCTCTGTCTATTAACCAATTCTCTATCAGACAACATCTTCCAAACCTGTCTACTCTGACCTTCAGTCAAACCACCCAAACCTACTACCACCTCACGCTCCCTAATCATATGCCACACACACCTTTTTTCTTCCCACTGTGACAGGCCTCCCTTTTCCTTGGGATTTTTGTCAAGGATCTTGGCTGTAACCACAGCCTTCTAGGGTAAATGAAGTCCAGGACACATCCAGCTCAGCTTCAATGTTTATTTTAAAGCAATAAACAGCAGTAGTTATAAGTAGCACAGGATAACAGTCTTTGTTTGAGCACTTGCTTAGTAAAAACAGCTCCAAACATTCACCTTCTAACCAGTCACAGGTTATCATCAAAACGGTTTTAAGAGAGAAACCACTCCTCAGTTCATCAGCTCTCCTAGCTGGCATAACAATGGTCTCTCTCTGAATCAGGCTCAAACCCTTTTACCTTCTGCCTGCTAATTAATCAGCCACAGGTGAGCTGTTACTTAGTCCACACCTGTGGAGCTCCTGTCCAGAATGCAGGCTCTGGACTGGATCAAAACAGCAATTAGTGCTGTTGGAGCACTGGCCCACCCTGCTCTTCCAGATGCTCCGCCCCAGGGACCCTTACCATGTTTTGCAAACTGCCAGTAGTGCAGTTTGTAGACAAACAATATCTTTCCCTGGGACATATTTTAACCCCTTGATGACAATTGCCGGTCCTGGCACGACACGTAAAAGCATGTGCTTTATGACAATTGACGTGCCAGGACCGGCACGTCTTTAAACGGGTGCAGAAAGCGATCTACTATCGCTTTCTGCACCCAAAAAGCGTTGCTGAATGCCTCGACCTCGAGGCATTCAGCAACGCCGCGATCGGCACGAAGGGGCCATCCCTGGCCCCTCCACGGGGCGTCAACATCCGCCATACTTTTGTATGGCGGCGGACGCCCGTTTTAAAAGCGTTTAGGAGGCGATCAACGATCCCCTCCTAAACTTAAATGGTGTCGCTGGAATGCCTCGATCAGGAGGCATCCAGCGACACCAAACACTTACCTTTCGATGGGCTGTGACCGCTCCGGAGAGCGGTCACAGCCGCAGCTGCCGTTGATCTTCACCATCAAGTAAGATGGCCACCGCTCTGTAACTGAAACAAACAAGTAAAATTTAACAAAAGTTCGCTAGATGGTCTCCAGACCATCTAGAGAACTCTGGCTCCACTTGCAGGTTGAATACAGGTACTGCATTCACCATGCAAGTCAATGGAGCCCAGCTTTCTAATCACAGTGTGATTAGTAAAAATAAATAAAAAAATAAAATAAAATAAAATTAATAATAATTAGAAAAAAATAGTAAAAAAACAGTAAAATGTAAAAATCATTTCCCACTG
>VKOC01027416.1:0-17865 GCA_009364415.1 Spea multiplicata
GATCTCCCTTTGATCTTGAAATAATTAATGTTTTTTATATGAAAAGTCTACCTTTCATGATGAGGGGAGGCGCTCCAGGGCAGGGAACGCGAAGGGTTCCCGTGAGGAGACTCTAACCTCACGGGGCATATCTTTTTTTCCTTTGTTTTTAGGCTGGACGGTAAAAATGAAAACTAATTTTAGCACCACGTCGCCCCTCTACTTGCTCGGAGTGCCCTACAACTTCAGACTGGATGGTGAGTATCCGAGGAAGACTCGATAACCAAAACTATTCACGCCGCGGTCGCCTGTACGATGAGGAAGTTACGGGCTCATCCTGCTGTTTCTTTTTTGCAACTTTAACCCCTTAATGACAAAGGCCGTAAATGTACGGGCTCCAAATGCATTGTTTTCAATGGGTTTAGGGACCGCCCATTGTCCTTAAGGGGTTAATGTACTTTTGGTTTATTTAGGCTCTTTTGTTCCACTTATGGTTGTGTAACCTAGCCGCTTCCTCCTTTCATGAACTCAAATTTCAATATTTTTAATATTTATCATTATTACTTGATTTAATATTTAATTTTTTTATTTTTGTAAAAAAACACAAAAAAACAAGCTGTGATAACTGGTGTTACAAGTTAAGATTCCCCTATTTTATTAATTTAGAATTAAATAATTTTAATTTAATATTTTATTTTTATTCATATTAATTACTGATTTAATTTCACCAGTAATTTGTTTTATTTTGTAAAAAAAAAAATAACTTGTAGATTAACTGGTGTTACAAGTAAGCGTTTCCCTTATTATATTTTTATAATTAATTTATCAACTAAAAAATGTATTTTAATTTTTATTTAATTACTTGATTTTAATTTCTATTTTATTTTTACATAAGGAACAAAGCTGTGTAACGTAAACTGGGTGTTACAGTTAATTTTTTTTTTTTTTACAATTATTTATGAACTTCAAAATAATACAAAATACAATTTTAATAATTTAATATTTATGGAATACTTTTTTGCATGGAGCAGACAGATTATACACAGAGATGCTATTTGTTTTCATTGCAAAACCGGTATAACAAGATATTGGATAGGATCTACTTTTTTTTTTTTTTTTTAATTAGGATGAAAGGTGTAATTATTTTAAAACACAAGAAAATTGCAGTCTAGAACATATAATTTAATGTAAACTGATCCATGTTTAGTCCAGTAACATTTATACGGTTGGAATGAGAGATGACCGGCGTAATAAGTCATCTTGATGTTGTACCTTTTATAGTTAATGCATGTCGATGTTGTTTTTTGGTGTGAGAGTAAAATTCGACAGCATTTTAATTTAAAACGGGACTTTCAAGCATAAAAACCCCATTCTAGCAGTGTTTTGAAGAAAAATACACTTGTCACCGTGTATGGAGGTCGATGATGATGATCCTAACCATTAGACTACCGATGGTATCTTCTACATTGCCTCGTCCGGCTCCTACCCCGTCCGGGCAAGTAGCCAGGACCTTGAAAAAGATGTTTTTCCTCCCTACTTCTGATAATGAACCTGATACAGAGCTTTATTGTCCAAATACTCAGGACAAAGCAAACTTATTTTCTTGGCAGAAGCAACACGGAAGACCTTGGTGTATCTGCCAGGTCATTTAAAGGCTTTTTAAAGGGAATCCGTCAACTAAACAATGCTAGGAGTGCAAAAGAGAGATATATCGCATTGTGGACAATGTTACCCTATGAACATTTAGGGCAGACATTATTCACCTACTCTCTCGAGTCTTGCGCCAGTTTTTTTAAAAACGTATTTAAATAAATATTAGGAGCGTATAAAATACACCTAAGATTCTACTGATCTCCTTGCTTCAGTTCTTCGGTTCTCCCGATGTCTGTTCCTCGGAGCTGTGGTTATAATGGCAGAATTAAGTATGTTACTTCTTCCCGTTACAGAGGACATAGAGCGTTTCCAGAACGACTTTGTGTCTCGGGTCTGGCTGACGTACAGAAGAGACTTTCCGGCCCTGGAGGGGACGCCGCTTACCACCGACTGCGGCTGGGGGTGCATGATTAGGAGCGCACAGATGCTGCTAGCCCAAGGCCTGCTGGTTCATCTTCTGTCACGAGGTTAGCATGGATCCCAGAAAAAAAATTGTCCTTGTTTGCTTCCGTATAGTTAATTTTGGGGTGTTTTTTCTCATTTTGGTGATAGTCACACAACCTAATCCACCCAATATAATGTGGATATAAGCTTTCATGGCTTGAGAATGATGTGTAACATCTTGTTTTGGGATTTAAACATATACTCTGTCATTTTAAGAAAGTTATATTAAGATTTCTAAAAGGATTCGCCCTTTTTAGGTATAACAAACTAATTTCACTTGCATTACCCTGTTGTCTGACGTTAGAATGTTTTCTGTTCCTGATCGGCTGTTCTTTTTGCCTCTTACATTACATTTATTTATAGCATGTCAGCAGATTCTTTATATATTTAAATGTTTCTATCGCATCTCCCTTCTTTCCTCCAAGCCGGACATGTTAGGATCCCTTAATCTTTTTCTGGTATTATTTATTCTGTAAACCATTTAAGTAGTTGTTGCATTGCCAGGCCTCAGAAATAATTACTAGAAATCCCTGTATTATCTTGTTACCAACAGTACCCCCAATGCTATAGCATGCTTTATGATTTTAATGTCCCAAATGCATTTTATTACATTTATCAACGTTAAACTGCAGCTTTCACATTCCGAGCCATCCTTCTAATTTACTAAAATCTTTAGCCTTCTTCCACTAGAAATGTCCAGAACCCTGAGAGAATCTTTTGTAATATTGTTATTAAAGGCTTTAAAATGATGGGCCCCGGTACTGATCCCTAAAGAACCCCACTAGTAACAAGTCTATCCTCCAAATATACTCAACGATTTCCTTATTCATTCAACTATTTTAACAACCAAACAATGCGATGTACGGGTCTTCTGGTGTCAAATTTCTTACTGAATCTTAGACGTGATGTACGATAATGCCCTTTCTTTCTTTCTTTCTTCTTCAGAATGGTTTTGGCCCGGCTCGTTATACACTCAGTTAGTAGACATGGAACCCATCCGATCGTCCTCCAACACTCTCCACTTCGGCCCCGCTTCCTTAATGAAATACCCTCAGGACCGAGCTCCTTCTCCCCGGAGCGCTGCGCCTCACCAACGCCACCTACAGAACCCCCATCAAGAGCAGATACACAGAGACATCCTACGCTGGCTGTCCGACCACCCCAGCGCTCCGTTTGGGTTGCACCGCATGGTGTCGTTAGGGGGCAGCTTTGGCAAAAAGGCAGGAGACTGGTATGGTCCCAGTATCGTGGCGCACATTTTGCGGTGAGCAATAGATACAATCCTCTCTAACAAGCAGCAAGATTTATATGTCAGGGGTGTCCAACCTGCGGCCCTCCAGCTACTGCAGGACTAGATCTCCCATACTCCTCAGCCAGCCTCTTACCTGAAAGAGCATTATGGGAGATGTAGTCCTGCAGCAGCTGGAGGGCTGTAGGTTGGACACCCCTGTTATATGCATGTTCAAGATAATGTTATTAAATTCAACGTATTTGCTGTGCTAAAAAAAAATGCATGTAAATATCTGCTTGAGTGATAATCTGTTCATAAGTACCTCCTGATGATGTCACAGCTTAGTTAAAAAATGGATAACGTGCGTTAGCCCAAGAGAAATGGGCTCTGTTGTTGAAGGTGATTCAATTGGGCCAACAACAAAAAAAAGCTACATAATGTTACATAAGCTTTGGATGTTTCCATCTGAAGAAGAGACTTCTGAGCTCCCGAAAGCGAATGCAACTTACATCCCATGTAAAGACTACACTTTAGTTAGAAATCGGTGCCGGCGGTCGTTTATTGTAATGACTGAGACTGTACCTGTTGTCTAGTTGTATTTTATTTATTATAACATATACAAATTGCCTGTATGTCCGGATGACTTATTCAGAGGAGCAGCGGGCAACCTCTTCCTGGTAGTCTGGCTCATATCGTGGATTTAACTGTTTGGAACTTGTTTAACAACTGGTGCGTGACTCGGGCTTAGGAATCCCAGGGGAAGTAATTAGATGTGTGACAAATTACACAATGATTGATGAGTGGCCATCCACCATTGGCAGCAGTCCAAGAGCCAAGCTGTATTATGACATCATCACACCTGGCAGTGTAATTTCTCTGAATGACTGGCATTTTCAGATTTCGATCCTCTCTTCCAGGAAAGCTTTAGAGAGATCGCCTCAACTCCCAGAGCTGTCTGTCTACGTGTCTCAGGACTGCACAGGTATGAGAGTGAAACCAGCGCGGTCTCATTCATGAACGTGGTGGCCAAACGGAGGAATAACTGCGATGTCTGCTTTTTTTATATTCAGCCGAGTTTTTGGAATTCAAAAAAAATCCCGTTCTTAAAGCTATATGGAATCTTACGCCTGATTTCAAAATGCAGTGGCCCATTCTGTTACATTATGTGATTCCTGTATCTTGGCTACTTTTCAAAAGTATGAGGTCACTTAGCTGTTTTCATTGAAAACAAGGAAATTTCTGGATATGTAAGATAGTTGCAAAGGGGATTGCCACTGATCAGTTGGCCTTTAAACGCTTTTAGTCCCCCTAGGACGTACATGTACGTCATAAATCCTGTGGCCCATTAGGACATGCAGGAACTTTGTTGCAGCGCTGTCGGCATCGCCGATCGCGTGTGAACCGCCCTAATTCCCCTGAACAAAACCATGTATAATTTGTGGGGGTTCATCAAATATGGAAAAGGGGGCCACGGTTTAACAAACATATGGTAAAAATGACTCGGTTACTCTGTGCTGACCCCACTGCCATTTCTGACCCAGTGTACAGAGGAGATGTGGAGCAGCTGCTGGGGGGAGTCGATCCTGCATCCGACACCTGCAGTGCTGGGAGGGCAGTTATTATTCTGGTGCCCGTGCGTCTTGGAGGAGAAACATTCAATCCGGTGTATAAACACTGCGTCAAGGTAAGAACCGGACTTACCCAAGCGGGGGCTATTACTATTACATCATAGTGAGTGAATGACGTGATTCAGGAGCAGGGAGTCTGTCCCTCCCCCCGCAGGGTGACACAGATGGGAGGGGGCTATGGGGCACAGAGTCTGTCCCTCCCACCGCAGGGTGACACAGACAGGAGAGGGCTATGGGGCACGGAGTCTGTCCCTCCTACCCCAGGGTGACAGACGGATACGTAGGACTGTGTCTCCCGGTCTGTGCGGTCGCATCACTCTATCTTTCTATCATCGTGTTTAGGAGTTCCTGCGCATGCCGTTTTGTTTGGGCATTATCGGTGGGAAACCCAAGCATTCTCTGTATTTCATTGGTTACCAAGGTCAGTATGGATGTGAAATGAATCCTTATTATTATATGGCGCGTGCCGCATGTTATCGGTGTGTTGAGAACCTTTTTCAAAGAGGTGGGTTTATTCACTAAGGGGAGAGTTTGCAGGAGAATTCTATTCACTTTACATTTTATGCTACAAAGGTCCATCCCGAAAAAGCTTTTGCTACAGGAAGAGCTCGGCTGTCCCTGTATAATGTATAATTAAATTAGCGAGATTTCTTTACTCTCCCTATACATTGACTTATACATTCTGCAGGGCCAGCTTCATAATGAATAGTGAAATGAGGGAGTGAAAGCCACGGCTTTCCCATTAGTGAAGTAACCGATGATTCATAAGAGCTCTGCCTTTCCAGATAATCATTTGTTGTACCTGGACCCTCATTACTGTCAGCCGTACGTCGATACCAGCAAGGAGGAATTTCCTCTCGAGGTAAATGTCCGTTACGGGGAGTCCCGTGTCTGAGCATCTGGGAGAAATAGGGGGGGTCCTGTGGTCGGCGTCCAGCCAGCTGTCCCGTTTTAACACACGTCCTGTTTTATGTCCTGTTTTATGTCCTGTTTTATCCAGTCCTTCCACTGTAATTCCCCTCGCAAAATGTCCATCACGAGAATGGATCCCAGCTGCACGTTTGCTTTCTACGCCAGAAACCAGAGAGCGTTCTGCGCCCTCTGCGACCATCTGAAGGAGGTAAATCCTACGATCGCTGAGCGTTCAATCAGAAGGCTGCCCGTCTCCTCGGACGTCTCACCCGTCTCCTCTCCTTCGCAGGTGCTGAGCTCCCCGTCGGCGGAAGAGAAATATCCCGTGTTCAGCATTTCGGACGGACAGGCTCAGGAATATAGTGGTACGGACAGGCCACAGGGCTCCCGTGCACCACCCCGCGGACCACCTCGCACCAACAGGATGGGAATGGCCAAGAGACCCAGCTCAGATGAGTTTGAGTTCCTGTAAGCTGGGGGGGTCTCTCCTCTCTGTACCGGACGGACTTGCGGTATAACCCGTCCAAAGCACTATTTCTGTTACTTGAAACAGTGTGCGGCCCAATCGAGAAGGACACTGGTGTCTAGAAATCCAGGCTTTAAAGAGTTAACTATAAAATAAGTATAGCGTTGGACCGTCTTAGCCATAGAAAGAGACAAAGCGAACTTGGTAAAGATCCCTTTATTGGCTGACGAGAATCTCAAGGTCTCTTCTTCAAGTATCAAGTGCCTGAAGAAGAGACCTAGATAGCCTTCAGAGCTTGCACTCCGTTATACGGCATCATCTTTACCGAATTCGCTTCTTCTCTTTAAAATAAAAACCAGCTTCAGAGGAATAATACGTATCGGGATTTCTCCTTAAATACATTTATATACATCTTATATAAAGATAAAAAGTTTAGAGCTTCGGTTACCTCCCTGTTGGGGATTAGTCCCAGCCGTCACATTACAATTGCAGAGGGAGTGTTTTTTAGTACAGAAAAGGGTTAATAAATTCAATAAATGTATTTAAGGAGGAAACAAATACCAGCTGTGTTTTTTTTATTGGTTCCTCAGTAAATAGAAGACTTATCAGCCTTTTGCTCTGAACTGTATACTGTGTGTTTATGGGGGTCCCGCAGGACCTGCGTCCTACCCTGGAGGACGAGTCCGGCGGAGACTGTGCTAGCGCGGCATAGATGCCCCTCGTGTGAATGGGTTGCTTGAAAGGCAGGTCTCTGATTGCCCCGACTGGCAACCAGGGAGCTTATGGCCATTAACAAGGGAGAGGGGCTGCCTAGCGGACCTAGGCCAGTTTATGCCATTCGGAGGTGATCAAAGTCACCAGCAGCTTATCCAATCGCCTGGCTTACCCGGTGCGGGAAGCAAAAGCCTACCGATGGGGTATTATTTGTATTTAATGCTAACCTTATTTTAGTTCCTTTTAACATATAGTCCCGGTACGGTCACTCAATGCAGAGGAGGCCTGAGATTTTACACCTTAGTCCTCCGTTCCCCAGAACTCATCCAATTGGATTTTCTATTTATATATTTTTTTTTATTCTTGAATATAATAAAAATGACAGATGAGGAAGGGCAGCTAGAACTCCACGTGATGGGAGTCACCCTCTGACTTATTGACAGCAGGGGGCGCTATTCTCGCATGTATTAAGTATAACGGAGCCCCCTCTGCTGCTGTCGAAGCTCTGAATACAATACACTGGAATACATGTCTGTCTGTCTGTCCGTTTTAAATCAGGAGAAAAATAACGAAATCTGTATATTCGGAAAATGTTTTATTTATGTAAGGAAATAAACCTTTTTAAACTGGCGGTTTGTTAAAATGTTCCCTGCGTATATCTGGGTGGGTATAGCGGTGGTTACTGCGCCTTTCGCAGAGTCCGCGGGTCCCGCAGCGCTTAGTCCTCCTTGGCGCTCTTGTTCTTGCTCTGCTTCTCTCTCATCTTCCTCCTTTCTCTTCCCAGCTGTCTGTAGCGCAGCCTCTTGGGGTTCAGGCCGTAGGCGCGCAGCCTCTGGCCACTGAACTCCCGGCCTCCGAGCCTCACCTTGCTGCCCAACAACCTCCCTCCCTTCCTTGACACTTTCCGCCTCTTTTCTTTTGGGGATCGGGTAGCTCCGGCTTCCTTGGGGTCTGTCTGTCTGTCCTTCTCTGGTAACTGTCTCTTTACCCCCTGCTTTGTGGTATCTGGCTGCAGGGCAGGGGCCACCTCCGCTCCCGAGTTCTTCACCTTGTCTGCTGGAACCTCGTGGCCCTCGGCCGGTGTTCTGCTCTGCGCTTGGCTCTCGTCGCCCTCCGAGGGTGGATTCTTCGCAGACTCCTCGTCGTGTAGGGCGCTGTTTCCGGGTTCTTTCTCGCTGGCTGCGCTCTCCCCCGGTTGCTGATTCTTTAGTTTTTCTCTGCGTTTCTTTCCTACTTTGGGCTTTGTGGATGTTGCTGATTCAGGAGTTTCCTCGCTGTAATAAATGTGTAACGTTTAAGGTCCAGAATGAATACATTTATTTATATAGTGCTAACAGAGGCCGTGGCGCTGTTACGATGGGGAAAGGTTTGACGCTTTAAAATGATTAGAGATCAAAACCTAGCAGGAGAAGAGAGCCCTTATGAGCTTACAGTCTATAGCAGGGGCGTCCAACATGCGGCCCTCCAGCTTCTACAGGACTCTCCCATACCCCTCAGCCAGCCCATTAGCTGAAAGGGTATTATGGGAGGTGTAGTCCTGCAGCAGCTGGAGGGCCACACATTGGATGCCCCTGGTCTATAGGGTACAATGTGGCACTAGCAGAGGGGGTTAGATATTGAAAATCCACATGAACTACAGAGCCAGGGCAAATAAAACCTTCATACAAAAGGAGGATACTCGGTAAAACTTGGCTTTAGTGGCCATTTAGCAATAAGAATAGGCTATGCTGGTGAGAAGGAGAACTGGAAGCAAACTACTGGTCCTTCATTACGTGCACAGATCCCTGCCAATATATAAAGACAGTGCAGGTGGGTAACCTGTATAACGTAGAATAACTCACCTCTGAGTCAGAGATTTTAGGATCTGCTGCTTCTTCCACGAGTTCTGGGCTTTCTGGGTGTAAATGTTCTGATCGTGGCTCTCCTCCTTCTCCGACCTGAGACATAGAGAAGCGCATCTGTCACCGGCCCCAACTTATCGCAAACCGGGTGCCGGCAGAGCCGCTAACGAGGCCACCCGAACATCAGAAACAAACCGTGAGCGCTCACCTGTACATGCAGGTCTTCCTTAAGGAACACCATCGGTTCAGCTCCTTGTCATCGGCTGCCAGGACCTGAAGGGAGGGCAAAAAGAAATAAATGCATTTGCCCGACGAATTGTAGAGCCTCATAATCTAAACGTCCCTACTGGATACAGATCCTGCTGACTGACGGGAGTCGGCAGCACCGGCTGTCGGGATTGTTGTTCTTCACATCTACGTATCGCTGTGTCGTAGGATTACAACCAAACAGGTGAGCAGTTGTTGTGATGTATGGAAGAGCGTGTATATATGACCCTGATACACGGTATATACCACCCCCCACGCGTAACTAAGCCGTACGTACCTCCTCGGTGGTCAGTCCAAAGTCGCAGGGCAACACCTGACGGTATTTAAATCGGCACGGCAGATCATCAATAATATCCTCGTAATCCAGCCGATAATACTCGTCCAGATACTGCTGGAATGTTTTATCATCTGCAAAAAGGGACGTCATCAAACTTACTGCGCGCTTATCCCATGAAACCCTTCAGAGAAGTTTAAAAGTGATCCACGCATGGCGTTAACCACAGCGGAGACGATATCTTTAAAATAGAGTATTTAGCCCCAGAACATCCCTATGGGTTACCTCTTGGCGGTGAATATTTACACATACTGGACTTTTTAGATAGACGGACCATCAGCCAAGGCCAAGTTCAGGGGGTGGAAACTACCACACTCCTGACAACTCACGCTTTAGTGAATAGACCCCTGGAGGATTAAATGCCAGGTAGTCGTTTGAAGACCATCTCACCTGGGTTGAAGACTGGTTTTTCTTTGCTCACGACTTCTGCAAATCTGGATTTCCTCTTCTTCTTCCCACCTTTCTCCATCTCCATGCGGAGTTTCTTCCGCTCCTTGCGTGACGGTTGGTGAGGGGCGTTGGGGTCATAGTCAGCATCCATCTGGTGGAAGATGGTGATCACATCTTACCGTGGAACACTGGTCTGCTAAATGTTATTATTAACTTCTTTATATTAGCGGCCTACGTGCAAACATTCATTTCTAAAAAGATAATAAACAGAACACAGATGGAGCGGGGTGACGAGGGAAAAGGAGCCGTACCACAAAGTCAGGGTCTTCACAGTGAATCTGGAGGTCTTCCTCTTCCCCCCACTCCTGGCTGTTTGTGGCATCTTCTTCTTCCGCTCCTGTCCAGGTGTCCCAGTTCCAATCATCTGTGACACGGAAGAAAAGGTAAATGAGCCCAAAATACAAGGAAGAGAGGAGCCGACATAGACCGGGGAGGGCAGCAGACGATGGGTATGGAAACGCTCACCTTCCAATCCTTCTTCATCCTCAAAATGTGGTTTCTGTTCCTCTTCTACCCCATAGTAGTCATCCCCAAAGCATTTCTATCCAACAGAAGATGGCAGTTGAGAATACTGTGGTCAGTATGGTGCTCACCAAAACCTACTGCCCAAATACCAGGGCAAATACAAACTGGTACAACCCATCCTCACCGCCATGATCTGGTCATGCTTCTCGGGGTCAAAGTCCTCCAGGAGGTCTTCTTCGCTGACACCCAAAGCTCGTTCTCCGGTCAACTCCCGGAGCTTCTCCAGTCTGTCCCACACCTCCTTCCTTTTTAAGTTCTTCAGCTGCTTCAGCTCCTCTTGTTTCTTCTCTTTTTCCTGAAGTTGAGATAAAGTAAGAGCTTAGTCCCGATATCCTTCATGGTGGAGCTATGTTGGCATCACAACCTTTCCATTCATAGAAATATGTACATCTTCACTAAGAGATTAATAACAGTGATTGAACTTGGTACGCATGCGGCCCTATCGGCCACCGGCCTGCCAGGCATTTGCCAAGTGTGCCAGAGGCATGGGGTAGGCATAAGGCTATCCCGACTATCACAAAATCAAGGACCAAGTAAGTTCTACAGAATAAGGAGGGCAGAGACATGGACTGAACTAAATTCTAAATGCCAGATGTTTCTACAAAAATGTGATGTCATGAGAATAACAGTTGTGTGACATAATTCACTGCCTTTCCCTGTTCCTACCTTCTTCTTTCTCTCTTTTGTCTCCTCTCTCTTCTTTTTCCTGCGGTCATCCTTCTGTCTTACGGACTGTGCGATGGTCCTGGGGAAAGTTTTTATCTGGAGGAAAGGCAGACATGTCAATCATATGAAGATACATACTGGGGGGGTGCTGAAAAACATAAATCCCCTGAAACGACATATTATACCCCAAAATAAAACAAAGAAAGGCATGACACACACAGTCAAACAGCACTAGATATCCGTGCGTCGGGGGATCGTGTACGCACCAAATCCGAATCCGGCTCTTCAAAGCGAAAGTTGTATTTTCTCTCGAAATCTTCCTGTTTCTTTAGGAAAAGTTCCCCCTCGTCCTCAGAATCGGAAACATGCGGAGCTTCCTCAAGAGCAGGAGCGCTGAGCGAGCGACGGAACTCGGTGTTATTACAGAAACAACTACTCGGCGACTACTCGGGGGAGATGCTTCTTTTCTACAGTGCTGGGCAGATCGGGTGATACCCGGCTGTATTTTAGTGTCATTTATGGTGTTAGTGGTTCGTTTTGTGGGGGATATCTGAATGTCTCTTAGTTTCTATGTGTTACATTATAGGAAGCGTACATACGGCACCTGTCAGATAGGTGGGGTAGAGGGTAGGAGGTGGGGTAGAGGGTAGGAGGTAGGGTAGAGGGTAGGAGGTGGGATAGAGGGTAGGGGGTAGTGGAGCTTTACGCCCTTTGACAATATCGGTTGGGTGAAGTCGCTTCCTGCGTATTGTTTATGATAATGCTCAGTATCACTACACAGCACAGCATTTTCATACTGGACGTATCACTCACCATTCGTCCTCTTCATCGGAATCCTCTTCTATATACTCCTTATTCAGGATATAATCCCGCAGGAATTTCTCCCCTTCGTCCAGAGCCGGATTAGACCAGTAATCTTTAAGGTAATTCTGTGTTGAGAGAACAGCGACATCATTTCATTGACGATCCTGAACGGACCCTAACACCATAACACGAAAACCCCCCGAAACTCATCAAACTACCCCAATGCAGCCTCTACACCCCGGCGGTGCCCTGCTGAGCTCTCTCCACTAACCCTGCAGTCACCGGACTCACCAACTCCTTGACGTCTTCTTTGTCTTCTAAGTCCTTCTGACCTTTTAACCACGCGAGATATTCTTCCTCCTCTTGTTCCTGTGAAAAATAATGAAGACGCATTAAGATAACCCCATGAACCGGTCGGAGTCCCGTGGGTCACGCGCATGCACGCGGCTTACCTGCTCCTTCTTGCTTTTAAGGCGCTTTGTTAGCAGGTTTGCTGTGCTCTCCTCGTTTTCATCACCATCGCTCTCCTCGACAAACTGGCGGAAGCTGCAAGTCACGAGTCAAAACCAAACCGTTATATATTTGCATCTCTCACCCTCCGTCTACTAGAGATGCACTCGTCCAGGTCATACTGGACATCTGGGCAAATGCCCTGTGACCCGATGCCAAGCGGAGCTCGGTCAGTTACCACCACATCGCAGATCCACCTCTCGCATCATTTATCTGCCTCCGGCCCATTTAATGCCCGGTCCGGCCAACAGCTCTATATCTCCGTGTCAAACGGCGGCATTGTTTGTTAGCTGTAATGTTCCGAGGCCATCAGATGCAGACAGTTTCCCCTACCCCGTGACACTCACCTCTCTTTGATCTGTTTTTGTTCCTCCAGGTACGTTGGAGAACGAGCTCTCTATGGAAGAAAAAAAAATGGTTTTAATTACTATTTAGAAAAAGAACATATTCCGCCGGTCAATAAATATGAATGGGGAGGACAAACAGGTTGAGATACAGTGAGAAGTCACAACGGGATCGTGGGAACAACTGTCATCGAGGCTGAAGAACCAGATTTGAGAATATAGATTAGCAGTCTCAAAACCGGTCCTCAAGTCACACGAAGAGTCAAGGACTCGGGAACTACCTTCTCGATGTCCTGCATAACTCGAGTGCTTCAAGCGAGGTTCTGATCTAGACATCAGATTATGGTGCCCCCCCATGGGGCAGACCCTCTAAACGGGTCACTGCCGTTAGGTTTTGTTCTAATAACTCATCTCTGTCCAATACGATTTACCTGGTCGTTTATGAAGTTGTCCTCTTCATCTGACTCTTCTTCATCCTCATATTTACTTTAAAAATAAAAAAAGGAAATCATGTTTTTTTCCCACTTCTGGACCAATTATATGAGACTCAGCAAAATAAAATTTAAAAAGTATCCAGATCTTTACTTTTTTTAAAATGTAGCAACAAAACCCAACCCACATCTGTCCAGATTAACAGCAGAGACGGGGCTGCTCTACTCCACCATCACAGCATTGAGGCTCCTGACTCTTGCTGCCGTGGAAGGTGAGTATGGGACACCCCAGAGGTGGCAGTGAGGTTTGGTACCCAGGAACGGGGATTTGGAAACCACAGGCAGCCCGGAAGCACCAACCACCTGCAAAACCACAGCCACCGGAATCACGCCATGAAGAACCAATTGGAGTGGGGCCTGGAATCTGGGATAATAGGGGACACGTTGACTACCGGTTTTGGTGGGTTGCCCAGAGGAGGACAACCGGTGGATAATTCTAGAGTCTCGGGGAGGAGTAAAGGAAGCATATAAATGGAGAAGTCTCCAGCCAACTCTACGACACGGTTGAGCGCCGACGGTTCTTGGTGCATTCGCCAGACCCTCCATCGCTTGCTTTGTACTCCTTACCCTCCTTTTTCGAGGATAACTTTCCGCTCGTAGTCTTTCAGGTACATCGGCTTCTCTTTGGAGGATTTACCCTGTTTGACAGCCGGTGAGCCTAGAAAACAACCATAGGCAATGACTTCACACTGCGACGGCCAACACAGGGGCTTATTAACCGTGTTTGGTTTATGCAGACGATAAACTGTGGGCCGGTTAGAGGAGATCGGCGGTCTTCCCAGTTTTATACGTTGGTTGGCTGGTTAGATACCACAAGCCAAAAATCTTACTTTTTACAAAAGTACTGATTCCTATCTACCTACTTTGATTATTTATGATGCCAAATCTCACCTTCTTCGGTGTAAAAGGTAACATCCTCCTGGTATATTTTGGGATCCTTCTTCTTGAGCAGAGAAAGAGTTCGGTAGAAGTCTTTATCCAACGCGGGGTCAATCGTCTAAAGAAAAAGCAGCAGATGTTACCTTCAACTATCTGTACATGCAGGAAAGAGCTAGGGACATGGAGTCAACACGGGGTGACAGACAGGAGGGAGCTATGGGGCACGGAGGCTGTCCCTCCCCCCACAGGGTGACAGACAGGAGGGAGCTATGGGGCACGGAGTCTGTCCCTCCCACCGCAGGGTGACACAGACAGGAGGGGGTTATGGGGCACGGAGTCTGCCCCTCCCCCCGCAGGGTGATACAGACTGTCATTTTATATACATTATACTCACTGGCTCTTCCTCGTCTGACTCTGAGCTCGAGGTATCGCTGTTATCTTCCGTGTCTCCGTAACGATCTTTAACTAGAAGGACAAACAAGACAAGAACTCAGCGATAATTCCACTTAAACTCAGACGTTCTAAACAACCAGAAAACAACCCATTCCTTGACCCAGCAGCAGGCGTTTCTTCGCTCGCCCAACGCGGGCGCTCTACATACTCCGATCTGCAGCGTCACAGCTCCTCGCCCGTGGGGTTACCCGATGGCTATTTGAGCCATTCAGTGATAATTTATACATATCAGGGCTTCGTTACAATCCCGGTATCCCCCGCAGGGTACAGTCTGATATGATGGCATTTTGTATTTATTAAAACAAACTAATCACAAAATCAATCACCCCCCACCTGGGCAGGATGAGGAATCTGTTATGTGGCCCCGCAGTGAGCATGCAGTATATAGCGTTCTCTACTGACAGCTGGTGCTGCTCATCAACATTAGTGTGCTGCCCTGCAGTATGTGGGATGTATAACCAAGCACTGCCTCCCCACACACAGCAAGCAGCGGTGTCCAGAAATACCAGCGCGGCCACCCTGTGAAGCCGACATTCACTTTAATGCGCGTGACACCCGTTAAGTGTATTAGCCTCTACTGGGAGGCTGTTCCATTTATCTACCGCTCTCCCTGTGAAAGAGGGCTAACATATTCCGGAGAGCTGTACAATGTCTCCATTGGGATGCACGTGTGACTATGTGCAATCACTTAATAATACATTCCCCGGGGCTCACAGGGTATTCCTTCACCGACACCGCTCCTATGAGTGTTTCGGATTATTGTCTTTATTGACTGTGCGTATTATTAACATAACGTTATTTATGGGGAGCTGAGGAAAGCCCCGGACCGGAGTAACGGCTGGGACTGGTGTTTCAAGCCAAAAAAGGTTATGTAGGAGTTCCCCGGGGCCAAACCGGGCCCTTGGGAGATGACTCACGCCGCTGCAGCTCCTCCTTCTCCCGGTACCGATCGTAGCGTTCGGCGAACTTGCGATTTATCTTGAGTTCAGCCATGCTGCTGGTGACCCGGAAACACGTTGGTGATGAGACCACGCCTACTTCCAAGCCGTGCGGTCCAACGCTCCCAGCCCTGCCAATCCTGAGAGAGCTCTGAGAAATTTACCACGGCTACACTTCCGCTTCCTGCGTTCCAAAAGATAGCGAATCAAAGCAAAGGAAGGCGGGGTTTATTTCTGCTATGAGCACACGCTATTGGAGGATTTCATACAGCTCTATTTAAAGGGAACCCGGAGGATCGTTATGATAAAAGCAGTGCCCAACTAATAAAAGTTATTGTGTTTTTACCGCTACAGAGTAGTCGTTGCAGGTTATTCATTCTGGCAGCCAAGTCCATGACGTAACTTTTTACACGTGTCTGGTGATTGATGTTTTAATGCACAACCTTCTTTACGCCAAAGAGATGGTAGTAGATAAGTAGAACAGCTTCCCAGCAAAAGTGGTAAATGCTAATGCAGTAAGGGGGTTTAAACACGCATGGGACAGGCATACGGCTCCTGAATCTAAGACGAGACCAACGACTGATTAAGGTCTTTCTCTTCTCCAAAGCCTGGTCAGGACACAGCTGGTCTCTATGACCTTGGAGGAATGAAAAAGCCTATACCATGCAAGGGGCAGAAAGAACGGCTGGGGTATTATTGGTTGTTTGCGTGTGGTAAACACCGCTACTCCTTATGGCTGGCGTCCTGATTCTTAAGGCGTTTAATATGTGCCATACGCGGCTAATCGGATATTAACCGAATTTCGTTCTCGAGCCATAAAGAGCATTATTATAAGAGGAAACTCGGAGATTAAGACCGTAATCTCAGGCAAGAATTCGGGGATTAGAAGGAACGCAGAATTAAAATGGATTGCAGAATTTAAGAGCTACTTACTCCGTGTTCCATAGCTTTCTTGTTCCTGTTGGAAAAACACAGCAAGTCCACGGGGGCCACCACCCCGACATATTCTACTCACATTGCAGGAATAAGTGAATCCTGGGGCCACACAGACCCGCGGACGAAGGTGGAACGAATGTCTCAGAGCCTCCTCCCCATAATCTTAGAGTGACCGGTGTGGGGTCCCCTCGTATTTGGGAAGATTAACCCTGTGATTCAGTTGGGTTGTTTTTTTTAACCACTGGCGGCCACGGATCCAACAATCAGATTTTGTAGTCTCTATGGCTTGGGGGTCAGGTCTGACACCGGACTGTTTGTAGTCCACACAGTGCAGCGATGATCATATTGAGAATCCCCAGGAGTTCTGGGCTTCATCCTTTGAGGTTGGAGGCAGATCAGGGCCAGTTCGGCGGGGCTCACAGGGTGTAAAAACCTAAGTTCCTCAACATTTGGTAATCGTTACAACGCAGCCGGTAGACCCCATGACCAGCCAGGTCCAACGTTACGGGTGATGCCCTGCTGATTCCCCCCAGTACAGCCATTTGGGTCCCAAGGGGAATATTGTGAAGTCCCCTTCTCTATAAGACTCAACCACCAGAATGACTTACTAGTAAGCCTTGAAGCTCCACTTATTGTTGGGTGCTTGGTCTTTGGGGGAACATCAGGGCTCAATCTGAAGGCGACCAACATCTGGTCCCCGTCATACAGACAAACAGGGCTAATGAAGATTCACATTTTGGGCTCGACTAGGCGGACGTCTGCTAAGCGGCACGCACAGAGTCTTGCTGGGGGATCTCTGATAACTTTTGCTTGGCCTCTTCTGAAATGAGATTTACGGGAGGATTCATTCCCAGCAGAATCTATGGAGTGAATTCTCCTGCTCCCTGCGAGGGCTCCGACCTCCCCAGACAAGCAGTACATCGACTTGTGCCAGGGGGCCTGCTTATGGTGAATCGGAGGGCAATAGTAAGCTTAGTACTTTCTGAAGACCCCATATCCCACATGCTGTAAGACCTCAAACCTTACACGTTCCTCCCGCTTGTCAGATTAACGATGCCGATTCCAAGCATGCTTACATTCCCTCACTGCATTACCACGTCTGCTGGGAGCTAATCCACATACCCACCACCCACTCATGTCTAGCATCTGCCCTTCCTACCACAAGGTGACACAGACAGGAGGGGGCTATCGGGCACAGAGTCTGTCCCTCCCACCACAGGGTGACACAGACAGGAGGGGGCTATAGGGCACGGAGTCTGTCCCTCCCACCACAGGGTGACACAGGCAGGAGGGGACTGTGGGGCACGGAGTCTGTCCCTCCCACCGCGAGGTGACACAGACAGGAGGGGGCTTTCGGGCACTGAGTCTGTCCCTCCCACTGCAGGGTGACACAGACAGGA
>VKOC01027417.1:0-10253 GCA_009364415.1 Spea multiplicata
TGAGGCTGTACAACTGATCTACAACCCCCTCCAACAAAATAATCACATTTTCAGAAAGAAAAATCATATACAGGATCCATGTGACTGACCAGAACAGACATGGAGAGAATGAGGATGGACACAGACAGAAGGGAAAAAGGGATTGTGGAAATCTCCAATGGAAATCCCCTGGTAAAGGCATGTGAGATGAAGACGGTGCACTCACAGCCAGAAATGATCATGGCATGGCAGAAAATGGCACAGCTCCATACAAACTGTTGAAACAAACTGTTGAGGGAGACTTCAATTTAATAGAAGCAAGCAGGAGAGAGCAGAATGGGACATACAGTACTGAGAGAGGGGGGAAGTTAATAATAATAAAACATTTAAATGCTAAACGAGGCATAGACAAACTGGTAGATCTGTTCCATATGGAAATCTTTGCCTAATTTCAAAAATTACAATAAAAGTTGGATAAAATGATATAAATGTGTTATTCACAATTGCAACATTGTTAATTATTATATGTATCCATGCTCTCCTGGGTCAACACAAGCTCCATATTCACAAGGTTTCATTTCTGTTATAATTATTGTTTTTATGTGTGTGTGTGTGTGTGTGTGTTTTTTTAAAGATTTCTTGTCCCCCATTTTTTTAGGTTTATCAGGAAGTGGGGTGTCAATCAATTGCACATTTTGGTGGCCATCCCTCAGCATATAAAAATTAAATATCACAGGTTGCTGGGGTTCCTACTTTTATCTGTTAAAGTAATCATTGCAAGAAACTGAATCAGACTGATCCAACTACTCTTGGGGAAGTGTTGGGGACACTCACATATTTATCAGATGGAGAGGATGACCAAGTGTATAAACCATACAATGGTTCAAATTTGATCTAACATGGCACTTATGGGCATTTTGGATACTCTTATGTTTCAAATCGGTACTTTGATTACATTGCCTATGCTATACTGAACAAAACATTGTATAATTTATGTGACATGTTTCATTATCTGGAATATGTACAATGGAAAAAAAGGGAACTCATGCTGATCCAACAAGATTCTAACAACAACAAAAACCTCAAACAACAAAATATTATAAGCCAAAAAAAGGGTAAAAAGGGAATTATGAGTAAAAAGAGGAAAACAACGAGAGAGGATAGGACAGTCAATGGAGTTCTTAGGCTTCACAATAGACTCGGTCCAGGGTTCTTTGCACCTTCCTGCGATTAAAGTGAAGACGATAAAGAAGGAAGTCAGAAAGGTGTTAAATCGACCACAGATTACTGTCCGCCATCTTGCTCGGGTGATAGGCTTACTGTCGGCTTCTATCCAGGCAATTTTCCCCGGTCCACTCCATTATCGGGCGCTTCAGCGATTAAAGACACACTATCTAAACCAGGGTCTGTCTTACGATCATGTTGTTCCGATAGATTGCGAGGCGTCGGAGGAACTCATCTGGTGGCTCCAGCACATCGACGGGTGGAATGGCAGAGCAATCTTTGGCACCACTCCAGACTTGATCATAGACTCAGATGCCAGCCTGTTCGGTTGGGGAGCACAATGCGGGGGCCTCTCCACCGGAGGGAGATGGTCAATACAGGAACAAGGGTTACACATAAACTGCTTAGAGCTACTGGCAGGCGCTTTTGCTATTCGCAGTTTCGCTCAGCATTTATTCAAATGTTCCGTAATTTTGCGCATGGACAACGTGTCTCCAGTGAGATATATAAATCACCTGGGAGGTACGAAATCACGAGACCTGTCGCATCTAGCGTCAGAATTCTGGCAATTCTGCCTAGACTCCAACATCTCCATTCAAGCAGTTCACATCCCAGGAAGCTCCAATATGGACGCAGACTGGAATTCGTGCTTTCTACGGGACCCAAGCGATTGGCGACTCCATCCCAATGTTTTCCACAGTATTCTGGAAATATGGGGTCCCCTAGACATGGACTTGTTTGCAACGCGCCTGAATACCCAGCTTCCCCGTTTCTTCAGCTGGAGACCAGACCCGGATGCGATAGCGACAGATGCATTCCTTCATCCATGGCCCCTGTCCAGACATTATGCGTTTCCACCGTTTTGCCTCATCCCTTGCACGTGTTACGGTCAGGTAGATGAGGGATCCAACAATGCAGGTAAGCACAGCGTAAAGAAAGTCCAGAACACAGTCCGAGGTCGAGGGCAAAAGCAGGCAGCAAGGTCAACAACAATCCGAGGTCAGGGCAGGTAGATCAGGTGCAAAACGGTAAACAGGTCCGGGTTCGTAGGCAGGCAGAGAAGAATCGTGGTCGTTTAAACAGGCAAGAAGTCGGTACACAAGGCAGAAATATATTAGAAATAAGCACACCCAACGCTAGAGAACGTTTAGAACGGGCAAAGACAAGGCAAACGAATGGGGTTTAAATAAGAAAGGTAACACTCACGTCATCAGCCGCGCCGTAGAGCGTGTCGCGCCCTAAATTGATATTAGGTGCGATATCTGGAACCACCACCAGATGGCGCACTTCCGCCGGTTTCCCGGCGTGTGTACCGTCGGCAACCCGCGTGCGGGACGGAGGTGGGGTTGGCGACGCCCGGCGGCCGGCGGTAGCAGCCGGAGAGGGAGCCGCGGCAGCGCGCGTGACAGCACGCTACTCCATCTGTGTCGGCACCAGTCAGAATTGGTGCTTCTCACCCCATGGTGGGACACACAATCCTGGTTCCCTACGCTCCTGGAAATGTCAATAGACATTCCTCGGATTCTCCCATCCTATCCAGACCTCCTTACGAATGTG
This sequence comes from Spea multiplicata, assembly GCA_009364415.1. Classification (NCBI taxonomy): domain Eukaryota; kingdom Metazoa; phylum Chordata; class Amphibia; order Anura; family Pelobatidae; genus Spea; species Spea multiplicata. The sequence goes on from VKOC01027417.1 coordinate 2,761, forward strand.
GAGGGTCTTTCTCATCCATTGTTAGTCGGGGGACAACTACTTTTGTTCACGTGGTGTCTTTCAGGGGACCTTGGGAAATCACGGATGTGAGTTTTTTCCTTCTTGCTGCTGAGGGAATTAAAGAAAGAGTTATGCATAAAATGATATGGCAATATCCTGATAGAATACCATTCCTTTTAACTAGGATGTTATGCTGGATGCTAAAGGAATAATTTCCCAAAGGTTTTGAGCGTTTTTAAAATTTTTCATTTTTTGTCAAAATCTTAAGGTCCGGGGTCCAAGATTTTTCATATTTTCAGCCATATCTGGTGTCCATGTAGCTTCCACAGGAGGCTCCAATACCATTCCTTTTAACTAGGATGTTATGCTGGATGCTAAAGGAATTATTTCCTAAAGGTTTTGAGCGTTTCTTTTTTAAAAAATATTTTTTGGCAAAATTCTTATGATCCAGGGGTCTAAGTTTTTTCATATTTTCGGGGGTGTGGCCACCTAGCGACCAGGATGGACGCATAGTCCTTGAGCTCCCATGTACCTCGCCTGAAACATCAGCTTTATTCACCCTTACACTGAAAATGGGCAAGCACAACAAACTCTCTGCCGGTCCCAAGACGCCGGTGACCAAGGAGAAATCCTTACCTGCTTCGGTTCGCTCGTATTTTCACGGCGTTTCTGATCACGACTCCCGAGACTCGGTTCAGGACCAGGCCTCATCGCCGGCAGACCACGCGGTGTCCTTGTCAGATGCAGAGGTTCCGGATCCCCCGGGCGCTCATTCGGCTGATTCGCTATGGCAAGACAGAATTAACGCTTTACCTACCAAAGACGACTTGATTGCTATCATTGAAAAAGCAACGCAAGGCTTGCAGACTAGCCTTACTGAACTCCGCTCGGACATCCGCCATATTGGGGATCGCGTGGCGCACTTGGAGGACAGGCACCCACAGGTCTGCTCCTCCGTTGACTCCCTATCTTCCCAACTGACGCAACAGGCTGATCTGCTCACGCAACTCACACGGAAAGTCGATGATCTCGACAATCGTAGTAGAAGGAATAATCTTCGCGTTCGAGGGATCCCTGAGTCAGTCGCCCACGAGGATATCATACCGACATTGCAAGCTATCTTCAATGAGATTCTACGACGTCCCCCGGGTGAGTGCTCACCTATTTTGTTTGATAGAGGCTCTCATAGGGCTCTTCGGCAGAAGCCTAAAGACTCCCTCCCTCCCAGGGAAATTATTTGTCGCTTGCAGGATTATCCCACAAAGGCGGCCATTCTGCAGACCTACAGAGACATCGATCCAGTGAAATGGGATTCACACCCTATCTCTATCTATCAGGACCTGTCTCCTGCCACTTTAAATGCTCGTAGAGCACTTAAACCTCTTACCCAGGCTCTCCGTACCGCCCTTGTCCCGTACCAGTGGGCCTTTCTATTTGCCCTGATCGTGAGGAGGGATTCCACTACCTATTCTATCAGGCAAGCATCTGACATCCCCTCCTTCACGCAGGCTCTGGGTCTCCCTGAGATTGTGGTGGACAATTGGGAACCCGTTTTTACATCTCCGAGTAAGCTGTTGGATACCACTGATGCCTGGTCACCACGTCCTCAACGTCGCAAGCGGAATCGACACTTCGATACACCGATCTCCTGAGGCCCCTGTGCCTCTATGCCGTACCTGCGGAGCTCCTTGCAGATGACATCTGCGGTTCCAGTTTCAGCTTCGACTAATTTTTCATAAACACTCCGATTTCCCGGCGCAGCGATCACCGAACGACTATTGGCCTTATACCAAATTCGCGAACTCATGGCCGTGGTAACTATGCAACCCTTTCTTACATGTCAAGTGTTTTTTTTTTTTGCTTGCCCTTTTCTGTACTCTACTTTTTTTGTTTCCACATTTATTGCATTACACTTTACATATCCACCTCGGGCGGGGTGTATGTGGTCCTACCTTCTGTCTGTTTGATTTTGCTGCCTGTCTCGGTACTTCCCGGGATAGGTTTCTGGCTGTTACCCTCACCAGAGCTCTCAGGACTCTCTTCCCTCTCGGGGTGGAGGCCTGGTAATCGACCTTTGTGTAGGTCATAGTGCTCATTACTTGATGTTTGCACATCCAGAGTTCATATCTGTTATGTTCTCACATTGTTTTTTGATTTTGGTTATTTGGTTATGTTTAATATTCGGTCGGCTCTTGCTTTGGGAGGTTGTGTTGTTCGGGTTTCCCCTCCAGATGTCCCACGATGGTTCTTGACAAATTTAAGCTTACCTCTTTAAACGTTAGAGGTCTTAACAAACCTCCGCAGCGGTCTAGGCTCTTACATTTCTTTCGCACTAACAAAACACACATTGCATTCTTACAGGAGACGCATTTTAAGGCCTCCAGGGAATTTAAATTATCGAATAACAATTTTCCTACTACATTCTTCGCGAGTTCCCCTGACTCTAAGACGAAGGGAGTCGCTATATTGATACACAAAGCCATTCTGTTTCAATTCTTGGACATCTGGAGGGACCCTGAAGGTAGAGCAATTATGCTAAAGGGTTATATTGGTAATCAGAAATTCACTCTGGCAAATGTATATGCGCCTAACAGGGGTCAATGTACTTTTCTCACGCGTATGATATCAAAATTGGCTGACTTTCAGGAAGGTCTCGTATTATTCGGGGGGGGGGGGCGTCTTTGACCCTAAACTAGACTCTTCCTCCAACTCTTCTCACTTACCTTTTTCTAATATTAAAAAGGTTAAACGATCTCTGCATGGTAATCAATTGGTGGACATATGGAGGGCTATGCACCCAACTACTGGGGATTATACTTACTTTTCCTCAGTGCATAATAAATACACTAGAATAGACGCTTTATTCCTCTCACATCATCACCTTTCCGAACTTCACTCTTCGGATATTGGCATTCGATTTCTTAGCGATCATGCTCCTGTCAATGTTGTAATTAAGCTGTCTGGGGCTCCCTCCTCCCCCTGGTGTTGGCGGTTGAATGAGAACATTTTAGATGATCCCACTTTCCTTGCCGACCTCTCCACACACCTTTGGGAATACTTTTCGTTTAATATCACCCAGGATGTTTCCTTCCCGACCGTGTGGGAGGCACATAAATCGGTTATTAGGGGGCATCTTATCAAGATGGGCTCTACCATTAAAAAACGAGCCACTCTCCAGGCCATTTCCCTAACCCAACAAATTTATAGGCTAGAACAAACCCATAAGGCGACGCTTGCCTCTGATCTTCTTTCCCAAATTCAATCCCTTAAAGCTCGTTTGGCGACCCTTCTGGACTCTAACATTCGCCGGAACTTTTTATTTACAAAAAAACTTTTTTATGAGCTAGGCGACAAGCCGGGCAAATTGTTAGCTAGGGCGCTCAGAGCTAAACGGTCTAAGACCTTTATTCCAAAAATTAGAGACTCAAGGGGTCGTGTGCACTATGACTCAAAGGACATTGCTCAGTGTTTTTATGATTTCTACCACGGCCTATATAATCTGCCTTCCCCCGTTGCCTCTGTCCCGGATTATTATGCCAGATTGGGCTCATACCTTGCAGCCCATATGCCCCAGAAATTGGATTTGGTTGAGAGGGAGGTCCTGGACGCCCCCGTTTCACTTGAGGAGGTTGAACTCGCGCTAAAACTTACCCCTAATGGTAAATGCCCCGGCCCCGATGGTTTCACTGCCTCATATTATAAACATTTTTTCCCCATATTAGGGGCTCACTTAGTATCTCTTTTCAACGCCCTGGCTTCGGGTTCCCCTTTAGATCCACAGGCCAACCTTGCTTTCATTTCTGTTGTCCCCAAACCTGGGAAGGACCCGGAATTATGTTCAAGTTTACGCCCTATCTCCCTCATCAACTCGGATCGCAAACTCCTCGCCAAGGATATGGCGTTGTGCCTCCAATCTTTTGTACCCCGTTTAGTGCACAAGGATCAGGTGGGGCTTGTCCCGGGTCGAGAGGCCAGGGACAACACCATTCGTATTGTTAATATCTTGACATATGCTAATCATAACAATTTACCCCTGACCCTGATATCAATGGATGCGGAAAAGGCATTCGATAGGGTGGCCTGGCCCTATTTATTCAGAGTTCTCGACAAACTTGGCATCGGTACTAATTTCATGAATCTAGTTTCTGCACTTTATGCGATGCCCTCGGCCCAAATTAAAGCGAATGGCGCCTTGTCAGACCGATTCTATCTCCACAACGGTACGCGACAAGGTTGTCCTCTTTCCCCCCTTATTATTCATCCTGGCTATGGAGCCGCTCGCCTCTGCGATAAGAACCAATTCTGACATTGAAGGGATAGTTATCCAGGGACATTGTCATAAACTAGCTATATCTGCTGATGACATGCTGTGTATGTCCACCACTCCGAAATCGTCCATACCCCCCCCTTATTTGTGAATTGGAGGAGTTCTCTGTGCTTTCTCATTACAAAATCAACATCCAGAAATCAGAAATTTTAGGTGTTAATATTTCCACTCGGGACAGGTCCCTCATCTCCCGTATGTTCAAATTTCGTTGGCGTGCTGACGCCTTGAAATACTTGGGTCTCTGGATCTCCCCAGATGTGTCCCAACTCTTTAAATTAAATTACTCGGCCCTGTTGACGGTCGTCTCTGAGGATTTGCGGAGATGGGTGTCGGAAATGGAATATATTTTGGGAAAAAGGGGATTCCAGGTGCCGACACACCTTCGTCTAGGGGTTAATATCTTAAATCCAGGTAGCTCGAATAATCACAAGAAAATACTTCTTTGATGGGAAAATGGAGGGTTTAATGCTGTAATGAAGCCTATAAAGGCTAACACACACAGGGTTACATTGGGAATGAAGTATGTAAAGATTGTGTCTAACTGCAGCAAGGATGGAAAGATTGTGACAAAACTAAGGACATACAGGGAGTTCTTATAGGGTGGGATCAAAGGTACATTACTATTGTTTAACTAATATCAAAGACAATGCTAACACTATTACACAACATACAATTTACAATCCTATAGATACAATCCTAGGTATACAACATCAAAAGACAATAGTCACACACTATCTACAAACAGACAATGTAATTTACAATTTACAAAGTTGCCCTTTGATGTGGGCTTCGGGGGCTACATTTGCACTTAAATAAGTCTCCGTCTGTCCTTCCTGTGATCATGTTGAACTGGCTAAATATTGTTTGGTTAAGTCAGATCACTTTAAGTCCTTTTACACCTATAATGACTGTAATTGATATTTTTCATATAATTATGTTATATGTCTGCATGCTACCTCCACAATGGGCAGTCCCGCATTTCTCATGGTTCGGCCGTATCAGCGTTATTAAGATGAATGTCCTGCCTCGTTTTCTTTACTTAATATACAAAGAACAAGAGGTCACCCTCTGAGACTGGAAGAGCGCAGATTTCATAGACGACAAAGGAAGGGATTCTTCACAGTGAGGACAATTAAGGTATGGAATTCACTTCCAAGGGAGGTAGTGTTATCCAATACATTAGATACCTTCAAAAGGGGCCTCGATATTTTCTTAGAAAGGCACGATATACAGGGATACAAATAGAATAATATTAATATTTTAGAGCTTCTTGATCCAAGGAGAAATCCGATTGCCTCTTGGGGTCAGGAAGGAATTTTTTCCCCTGATGGCAGAATTCGAGGTAGCTTAATTGGGGGTTTTTTTTGCCTTCTTTTGGATCAAAAATAGAAAGGTTAGGTAGAAGGGTTGAACTTGATGGACTTAGGTCTTTTTTCAACCTTATGAACTATGTAACTATGTAACTAATCCAATCCCTCCCTATTTTTGTCCCCAGGACCTTTTTTCGAGTGTGTCACCGCACTTTTTCTAGATTTGTCTGGGGTGACCGCTCCCCTCGCCTTTCCATGCACCATCTCGTACGTCACAAATCTAATGGTGGCATGGGGTTGCCAAATATTGAATTCTATTGGTGGGCATCCCACCTCCGCAGGATTGTGGAATGGTCCGTGAATGCTCCGAAACAATGGTTGCTCATTGAGCAATCCTTTCTCACACAACACATTTCGGCTGTCCCGTGGTTAGACGATCAATGTTAAGAAGAAAGAAGAAACTTCTTAACAAGCAGGTGGTAGTGTCTTTTCCCTCCCCTCTTTATCCCTTATCTAATAATCCTCATCTCTCCTTGCATCTTTCCCATGTCAGGCTCTCTCGACTTCTTACTTCTCAGAGGCTGTTTATTCGTGCGTTTCACGTTCTGGATAATGCTTCATTTAGGTCGCTTCACTCTTTTTCTCCTGGTTCCACTCCCCGATTTAGCGCCATGTTCCAATACCATCAATTGAAGAGTTTCCTGCTCTCACGCTTTTCGCTTTCTCAGCTTTCGAGACCTCTGACTCGCTTTGAACTGCTTTGTAGTGGCGATCTATCCGTGATCTATTCTACTCTGACTTCGCCTTCTACTGACGCTAAACCTTATTATTTTACTTTGTGGGAAAGAGACTTGGGCTGCTCCCTTTCGGATGAGGATTGGGGTAAAGTTTTATTGGCAACACATAAGGGTGTTCTGTCGAGTAAGGTACAAGAGTGCTCATACAAACTACTCACAAGGTGGTATAAAGTACCCTCTGACCTACATCATTTCCTGCCCGCTGTTTCGCCTCTGTGTTGGAGGTGCGGCGTGGGCAGGGGTACGTACCTGCACTTGTGGTGGTCTTGCACTAAGATACGGCCTTTATGGGACATGCTAGCGAGGGTTATCAAGCGGATAGACGACCCAGTTTTCACGCCCTCACCACAATCAATGCTTCTCCACGTCTCTACCCATTCCTTTGGCCATTACAAGAGATCGTTATCCATTCACCTCATAAATGCCGCTAAGGCTATCATTCCGGCATTCTGGAAAACAGTTTCGACCCCTCCCGTTGAGGCCAGGCTCGCCAAAGTTAATATGACATTTCAGAGGGAGGACTTAGTTTCCTCTGCGAAGGGCTTAGCTTATAAAAATGACTTAAAGTGGCTACCTTGGGTCACTTTGGTTGCCTCCCATGACTTTCGTGACGTCGTATCTTATACGTGAGTCTCCCCGATTTTCGAATTTCTGCCTTTTCCTACTTCTTTAGGCCGTTTCTCTTTATTTTCAACCTCTCTCTTCATACCGTGACTGAGAAGGCTCCGACTTGTTGATTTTTGTTTATTGTTTATTTTCTTTTTTCCGGTTCTCTGAGGATTCCTCTTTGGGAGTTTCGATCACTTGGCATTCCATTTCTGGAGGTTTCTGTGACTCTGTATACTATGTACTTGTATGTGGAACAATGTGGGTTGGTTAACCGACAGTATGCTGCTTGAGATTCTGTTTTATGTTCCGGGAGTTGATCTCTTTTTGTTCATCCTGTGTTACATATCTGGTGTCCCATGTAGCTTCCACAGCAGGCCTAAAATACCATTCCTTTTAACTAGGATGTTATGCTGGATCCTAAAGGAAGTATTTCCTAAAGGTTTTGAGCGT
>VKOC01027418.1:0-23596 GCA_009364415.1 Spea multiplicata
GTCCTTAAGGGGTTAAAGAAGGCTGCATATATTTCTTTACCTAGAACTCCTGCATCACTTCTGTTACATATGACTTGGCCTTGTTTATCCCAACCAAAATTTGCGCTGGCAATACATAGCTGCCTTGCGGCTAAAAAAATAATAGCTAGAGGATGGAAAAAAAGCTGGAGTGGCATATGTTTGAAAAACAGTTGGAGTTCCAACTTAGAATGGAATTGGGAGGAAGTAGAAATATCTCCATATCTCAAAAAAAACACAAATTTTGGGAGGACTGTTTGAATATGATACAAAAGAGATAGATATTCACACTCCTCCTCTTTCTCCTAATTTTTCTCCAATTTTCTTTTTCTTTTCCTTACGGCCCTGGACGTTATATAAACTATTAGACTTTGGGCCCCTCTTCCTGTAAGGGTATGAAACCACCAAGCGAAGAAAAATATAAAATATGACTTCCATCGAATTATGTATTTATGAGTGCCGAAATATGACGTCATATTACGGCGCTCAGCATGAAATGCCGGCACCGGGACGGAGGTAGAGGCCTCGTGGAGGAGAATGAGGGGCGCCGAGCAGTTGCTTTGGCGCCTCTCTCTCCTCCGCATACAATTTTTTTTAAAAAGACGGCGTTTGAAAGCCGCTCACTGGTGCCCCCTTTCAAATGGCGCCTATGGCACGAGCCATAGGTGCCATACCCTATATACGCCTCTGGTAGAGACTTCTGTTCTATGAAACCTATTTTTACTTGAATGATGTGCCATTAAATAATGCTGAAATTGCATAAATAAATTAGAAGTAATAGTGCATTTGGCACAAGATTGATCACAACTCAGTGTCATTGAAATTCCCTCCTAAAAATAGCACATTATCCAATAAATCAAAATATGTCTTTTAAAACAAAGTCTAATTTTAATCAACTAAGTGGTTTCCTTCTAACTACTCATTGAGTCAAAGTCTATAAAGCTAGGGGTATGGCAAAAAAAAGATTTTCATTATTGGATCAAAATGATGCATCACAGTGAGACGTTGGGGGTATAATACAATGTATAAAATCCAAACTGATAGCAGTGAGTTAAAACAGTAAAGAAGCAGAAACTAGAAAGAGTAATTAGTTATGTAGAGTTGGCATTATTAAAAAATAAATATATATGCAAAGAAGCAAAATTAATGATTAATAAATACTGGGGGATATGTTGTTTTAAGAGATAAATAATATTTTTTGTGAAGAAGTTAGCATTGAGATGGTTGAGGTTGCTACAGATAAGTCAGCCTCAGAATTCTTGATATTCTTCTGTAACAACTAGCTGTCATTATGATTCCTCAGTGCGGAATCAAGGCAGGATGGACATAGAGACACAATGGACACCAGCATTAAGTTCATCACTTGGCAACCATTTATTCATTGTATCTGAGCCAACAGGTTTCATCAGTCCCTAGACCTTCGATGATTCACTCAATAAATACAGATTTGCTGCCCTAGCGGTAGGGAAGTCAAACTTGCCAAGGGTCGGACGTGGAGTACACAGCACAAATTATCAAGCCAACTGTCAGGACAGGTAACATTATTTCATAACCGATGAGCCAAGTCTGAATAGATAAAGGAGGTCCATAAACCTCCAAGGTCAGTACACAAATAATAACAATATTCAGGCGCATGCAAAAGAGGGGTATATCAGCTTTTTGCATGTGGCAAGGTATATGCCACTGAAGCTACTTTAAGTCACTCATGTACCAGGCAGAAAAAGTTCTAAATTAAATCTTTTTTATGACTAAAAGTATGAAAGTATTATAAATAAGCAGCGCAATTAAATGGAAACTAAATCATAACTAAATTCATTGGTTCTTGAGAAAGGCTCAAAAAAAGAAGACCTGCTGAGTGCATCAACTTTATTTGCATGCTGTATATATATATATATATATATATATATTCTAATGAATCACTGTGCATTTGGATGCAAAACAAAATCTACAATACTAGATGACACTAAGGTATCATATACATTAAATGAGAAGTCAAATGCATATGAAGGCTAGAGTATTCGTTTAACTGTAAAAATGAAGTCATTTTCATAACCTTTATCCACTAAAGTTTGAGTGAATGTTGGTTGGCAGCTGAGGCTGGTTTGCAAGCACAAACTCACACGGGTTTGACAAAATGTCCAACCCGTATATTTATTCCAGTCAATTCACATACTGACCCCCTATCCTCCCCTCTCCTTACTTCCCCTCCCCTCTGCCACCTCTCTTGTGGCATGGACTCTGTTTCTGCAGAGAGCTCAGAAGAGACCAGAAAACAACAGGGGGAGGTAAGTGAGCAGGTCAGAGGGCAGATACAAGGCAGGGGGAGGGAGCAGGTTGCACAGAAAGGACTGGGGGGCAGAGAGAGACAGAGGCTTTTTGGGGGGCCAAATTTCATTTTTGAATTAATGTAAAGCCCTCCGAAATTTTGTCCAAACAGAGTGGTCAGGAAAAGGAATTTGTTATTAAAAAATAATATGAAATTATTTGAGTCCTGTCAACAAGATTCAGCTAATTCAACTGCAACATTACTACTGCTTTTTTGAAAATGTCTCTTTCCATGGGTGGAAGATGAGTATGTAAAGACACTGAACCCCGAGTTTGTTTGTGTGTTGTAGCATACGGCCTCACTTTAGTGAAAGACCCAATTTAAACTTAAACTAACAAAAGATTACATTGTCACTGCTATTAGTATAATGCAATCACCTACCAGCTCTTTTCAAACAATAGATTAAACATCTTTTTTTCCAAATAAAGTTTTTAAAATGTAATTTTTGAAAAATAATACCTTTAAAGCCTTGCCTGACACTGAAAAGGAGTTTGTAATTTGTACCATTTAGCGGATAAGCCTTTTTTCTATATACTGAACACTTTCCAGTAGGGTCATAACAGCTCCAGGCATTCAAGTTGTCACCGTAGGAGCCTGTGATCTCAGTGTATCATTACACATCAGATCTCCAGCTCTCTACAGAAGCCAATATGAAATATTTCACTAAAAGCACCTTCAGATGTAAAGCCTTAGCTTCGCACCGTTACCATGATCCATTTTTGGGGTTTTTTAACGGTAAAGGCTTTTCTTTTAATTATACAAAAGAAAAGACACTAAAACTTGAGTGGATATTGCCACAGCTGATGAAGGAAACGCAGCTCATCCTGTGAGGCATCCTTTATGTATGTCCGTTTATCCTGGCCAAGTGGACAACACCAGAGAAAAAAGGTTTGCTTTTATAGTTTATTGGTCCTTTTTGACTTTTTTTATCTTTATTTATTCTATTTTTTTACACCTACAGATGCTTGTTTATTTTTAACCATTTGGTGTTTGTATTCCATTTTCTTTAGTTTAGTTTTACTGTGTGCACTTTATCGCTGTGTATTTACAGAGTATTCTGATGTTTAACCCTTTCCATGGCCAGTAGTGGTTCGTAAATTTAATCACTTCCTCGAACGAAAACAAAGTTATAAAAATTATCCACATGTAAGGTGCAAACCACACTGTTAGATGCATGAGACATGCACATGCTCAGAAAAGCGCATGCGCCAAAAATGCACCAGACATTTTAAGACAACATAAAACAACTGTTTTGCACCACAAAAAGAATGCGAGACAGAAAAAGTGGTTGATAATCGGCATTCATTTGTTAATAATTAATTTGTCTCTTACAACACAGAACATTTTCGCCATCTATGGTTTTTTAACCACCCCACTGTCTCTTAAAGGGATATAGTGAAAATATATGCATTAATGTAGCTGTTTGATATTGATTTATCCCAGCCCCCCATCTCCTATTAACCACGTGTCCGTGGCACTTGCAGAAACAAGCATATCAAGAAACGCAAATTCCGGGAACCAGGATAAAAAAAGAATACTATAAAGGAAATTTACCATGCATTCAACAAACACAGACATCAAAGCAGACAAAAGTGCGTTTCCATTAAATACAGTCGTCAGGGTAGAGGTATTGCGCACACAATGAGATTTGATAGAAAATGATCTGCTCTCGCTGGTCTTTTATTGATTGTGACCTATAAGTGAATTCAATGTAGATTTTGCTCAATTTCATTTGTCAGCCTTAATCTTCCTGAAAGCTGGTGGCACATGCACCCCGTGCTAACATCACCGCCAGATAGACGCTCGGAATCTGCTGGGGATATCTACAGCTGGGACTCTTTTTCTTAAACACTTTCAGAGCAGAGGTTTCGGCTTATTAGAGAAATGTTCTATTTTTATTCACTGTTTCACCCTGCTCCCTCGCTTGCCATTTTCACCCCAAATGGACAGAAAGAGGGGAGGAATTGCTAAAATCATGATGTATTTGGGTTGTGTACATTTTTTCCAGACTATCTATCGAGTTCCGTTTCCACTGATCGACTACCCTCTATAGCAGACCTGGGCAAAGCACGGCCCGCGGGCCACATCCGGCCCGCTGAATAGCTCGGACCGGCCCGCAAAGAGTGTCCTGGTGACTCACCAATGAGTCCGGTGTCAGCAACGGGAAGCAGCGAAACTATGCACTCCGAAGCCTTGTTCATTTTGTTCACTTCTGTGCTGTGCTAATAGTTATTCAGGCCTTACTTATTCAAGCACCTCTACCAATGACGTAGGCTTGAATAACTTTATTAAACAGCACATAAGTTAACAAAATGGACAAGGCTTCGGAGTTTGTAGTTTCACTGCTTCCCGATGCTGAGTAAGTGATGCCACTGTAACTTCTGAGTGCCAGGATGCTCGTATGTTGGTCTGGCCCTCTAAAACCATTCCAATTTCTCATGTGGCCCCATGGGAAAATTAATTGCCCACCCCTGCTCTATAGAATGTGGAATAAAATGGAACAGCATCCCAGTAGAAGTGGTCGAGGCTAATACAGTAGGGGAGTTTAAACATGCATTGGACAGGCGTATGGCTACTGAATCTAAGACAAGATCTTGGATTAATTAAGGGTTGGGCCGAATGGGTCTAATGTGCCTTTAAATTCCATGTTTCTATGTGCTCCACATGGTAAACGTGTCTTGGCAAGACTGAATAATGGTTAATTATTTGATACGGCCTTGAGTTTAATTCCTTTTATATTCTTTTTCCCAAATTCAGTCATTAAAACACAGAAACCAGGCATTCTTACTATATCAGGTAGAACATTTTCTATTGCCCTTCATAATCCTCTTGTTTGCTCTGTGGCAGCAAAGTCATATTTTACACGCTGCTCTCTGAAGCCAGACAACAATAAAGCGGAGAGATGGAATGTGTAATATAATACATTTTATTGAACCATCATGTAGTCGCAACTTGAATTTACAATTTTTCAAACCTCAAAGGGGTTTTTATGTTCTAGAAATAGCAAAAGTACAAAAAAAGTCATATATATATATATATATATATATATATATACAGTATGTGCATTAATAAAGGATAAGACTGAGTCAAGTTGTATAGAAGAGGATGGAAGACCGGGGAAGTTAGTAATATGCAGATGAATACTGTGTACACGGCGGCATGAAACCATTATCAGGATGAGAAGGATTCTATTCATATTAGTGGCGAACCACTGGAAGTCAGCAGCCTTTATTCATAGTGCGATTATTATTAAAGGAAAAAAATGAGATTCCACTGCGATATAGAGAAAGTTGTGCAACGTGTAGAGTTTGGTTGGTCCTTAAAACTCGTGGGTCAGGGGTTTAGATGTAATAGCATTTTTTATTTTATGAGAGGGTGGTAGGTAAATGAAACAGCCTCCCAACATAAGTGGGAGAGTCTAATACAGTGAGGGAAATGAAACATGTATGGGATAGGCATACGGCTCCTGAATCTCAGACAAGACCAACGACTGATTGAGATTTGAGTCTCTACAGCAGGAAAAGGGCAGACTAGATGGCCGAATGGGTCTGATCTTCCGTCAAATTCTATGTTTCAGATGTGCCACACAGGACAGACTACAGAGAGTGGTAGTGAGTGGTAGTGAGTGGTAATGAGTGGTAGTGAGTGGTAGTGAGTGGTAGTGAGTGTTATTGCCTGTAGTTTGCTGAAAATTAGGGCTCTACCTCATTACTAAAAAGAGGTTTCAGCAGAAGTTGACTCCCATCCTCTCAAGTAAAGATGGAGAAAACTGCTCCTACACAATGACTGGAAAAGTTTCACTGAACATCAGCGTCATCAGGGTATTTGGATATTTGGTTCTTAAAGCAACCTTATAATATTTCACAGAACCATCAACTCAGAATTCCAGAATACCACTAATTTTTACCCTTATTAAATAATCTGCATGTTTTTTTGTTAAACATTCCCATATATATGCATATGTGGCAACATAGTATTGAAGCAGTTTATTGTGACATCATCACCTACCAAAGTTCCACTGCCGGAATTTAGCTATGACATTTTGGAACGGATATTGTCTATTCGTATGGAATGGATAATGACCCAAATATCAAATGATAAACTCTCCTTGGGAGAATCTTGCGTCTGCAGTTTTTAACTTTCTCATCGCTATGTACTCAGTCTTTTGTTACTGTATATAATGTTATTAAATTGAAAATGCTTTCCCAATACCAGCATTGCCGTCTGCAGCGAAATCAAACACTGCTTTGAAAAGTGTTCCTTTCAAGGTCCATTACGCTCTCAGCTGCTAAATAGCAACTCCAACTACATGAAACATCCATTAGTAAAACCTATTAATATATCAAAAGTTTAAAAAAAAACACCCCTACAGTATTGATTGACAGATATACTAATTTCATCTAGTTTAAAGTTCAATGTGTTTGTCATAAATCACAAATCTTCTAATGCATATTTATTTGAGTGTCGGAAATCCGCCCTGTTGCTGGGAATCCATCCGTTACTCCATTGTTACCTATTTCTGCCGTCTTTGGTTGTGAAATCATCTTGTTATAATGCTGGTGAGATCTGGCCATCAAGTAAGCAATTGGTGTCATAAAAAAAATAGCCAGCATCGTTATGGGTCTTTCTGATCAATAGGAAAACGGAGGGACGGTACCGTAGGATGCCCAGTATATGAAAATAAACCTGGAGAAACCAGGAGCTGTTAAGACTACATTATACATAGAACTACTAACTACCGTATTTATCGGCGTATAACACGCACTTTTTTAAAAACGAAAAAAAGCCGAAATCGTACCTGCGTGTTATACGCCGATATATCCTAGAGCTGCACGATCTGCAGCCGCGTCTCCTTCACTTCCGGTCCCGGCGAGGGTGCGTGCTATACGCCGGTGCGTGCTATACGCCGGTAAGTACGGTATATTCCGTTCAAATTACCAGAAATGTTTCCATCAAACGCTACCTATATAACTTTCTGTTTTTGAAATATCGTCATAATTTTACCATAGTGGCCACTTTCCTTGGGGGTCGTTCAGGAAATCCTACATGATTACTAAGTCACCTGCCCTGACCTGCCGTCACTTTTTCCTCATTTCTTCTGAAGCTACCAGCAGGGTCGGATTAATGGCAGAGCACATGAAGAAACCGTTCCAGGGTCCCAGGGTCCCTACCTCTCATTTCTTCCAGAAATCGGTGACCTGATCAGGTCCTACAACATGCGACCATCATATATATATATATATATATATATGTATGTGTATATATCCGCTATCGTTCAAAAGTTTGGGTTCAGTTAGAAATGTCCTTGTTTTTGAAAGAAAAGCAGATTTTGTCCATTAAAATAACATGAAATGGATCAGAAATCCAGTGCAGACGGGGTTAATGTTGTAAATGACTATTCTAGCTGGAAACGGGTGGTTTCTAATGGAATATCTTCATAGGCGTACAGAGACCCGTTATCACTCCCAATGGCACGTTGTGGTCACTAATCCAAGTTTAAAAGGCTGACTGATTATTAGAAAACCTTTTTGGAATTAAGTTACAGCTAGAAATGTCCTTGTTTTCCATGAAAACAGCTAAGTGACCCCAAACTTTTGAACAGTAGTATGTACGTGTGTATATGTATATCTGTGCATGTGTGTGTATGTATGTATGTATGTATGTATGTATGAGTTGGAGGGGGTTTAGTAGCTAGAAAGAGGTTGAAAACTGTAAAAAGTAGACAAGAAAGATAAAAGTAAAAGGGGGGGGATTTAAATTTCTATTAAAAGGGGCAACGTTCATCAGGTAGAAATATTTTTGCAAGGTATGCCAAGTAAGATTTAAGGTTTTTTAAAGGTTAGGGTTGCTTTAAAACATTAAGGGAAAGAGAACTTTTCAATTAACCCTATTGAGGCAGATTAAAAAACTAAGATGTAACACGGCCCTGAAAAAGCGTCATCATTTCTGCAACTACCTGGGGGGGGATTGCTACACCCCTATAGGATAGGTGCATCATCATAGAGCAATACAGAAACAAATACTATATTGAATGCAGTGATTATACTTTGTTTCATAGTTGGAAGAAGATTGAACTGAGTTGGTAAAAGTGACTTTACAGGGTCTTATTTATCATAGGGTTGACACCGCGGATAATTTGGGAATAGCAGAGGTGGACAGGCCCGCTGTATCACCCATCCTGCAGTGACTGCTAGATGGCATATTATGGAACATTTTATATTTCTAAAATTATTTTTCTGTAACTGTTCATCTTTTAACAAAAATTAGTTTCAGTGGTCGACAAACCTTCCCATGCAGTTGCTTGTTGCGTGCATCATGTCACTGGGATTTCATAGAGTTCATCTTTTTAGTATCTCATCTGTCAGTTGTAAACTACAATTATAGTTAAATCTCTATTCTAGTCAACTATGTATAAAGCTGGGATACCCTAGCGCTCCGTCTGCTGTGGACTATAACTCCTATTATACCCAGTGACTCTTCTAATGCCAAAGAGTGCTTATTCAAGTTACATTTACTATATAAATCAAGGTTCAAGGTGGCTGTTAATGTATCTCCACTGAAACAGTGGATATACCAGGTGGTCAGTTGGTTGCAAGCACAACTTACCATACTTACCGGCGTATAGCACGCACCGGCGTATAGCACGCACCCTCGCCGGGACCGGAAGTGAAGGAGACGCGGCTGCAGATCGTGCAGCTCTAGGATATATCGGCGTATAACACGCAGGTACGATTTCGGCTTTTTTTCGTTTTTTAACAAAGTGCGTGTTATACGCCGATAAATACGGTACATTCTCAACTGACATGATGCTGTGCTTCAAGGCCGAACGTTTAAACTTAGGAGCCGATTTCAAATGGAGACTTCCTTACAACTCACTGACATCATACATACTTGTCCTTGATGCCTTTGCACGGACGCCATGCCACATATGAGGTCAAGCATGGGCCATACTATATTACGTGGGCAGCAGTGTAATATTTCATTATGATCCCTCAGAGACATCCCGCATCCGCCTCTGTTTAGAATAATGCACCATTAAACTTCCAAGATATCAACTACACTGAGTCCAGACGCATTAAGGGGGTCCATAGAACTATAGAGGGGGGAATTCCAGGTGGAGAGGAAAGGTCAAGTCCAACTCTGGCCCTACCATACAGATGTTTACAATAGGGAGTTTGCCTTTGGGTGTAATAATCTTCTTTAGCCATTGTTGTAATTTACCATTACAGAGTCTGTCTTAATTATACCATCTCTGCACAATGTATCAACCTGTAATGATCTATATCACGTCCATAGGCAATTGAAAATTCAAACGTTTTTGAAATGGGGACCAAAGCCTCTTACTGTCTCTAAACATGAAGCACAGAAATCCCGGTGAGTGCCGTTGCCTTCTCGTTCCTTCCAAACATTGGTGGGAAGAGCCTGCTGTTCAGGATTTATAGGTAAACCAAAATAATCAGAGCTGCAAATGGAACAAGCGCTTTCTAAATCTTCAAAGTAATCAACAACCGTATAAAGCTCCATTCTGTTTTGACTTTTTCCATGTACAAAGTGGAAGTTTCATTCATTTAGTTGAAAAAGAGAATGTATCAGGGGATTTGTTGTGCATTTATTTATCCTTATTACTAGATGAACTTGAAAGGTCTGTTTTTACGGGTATAAGCCTATTATTTCCCATGAGAATTTTATCAGAAAAAGCTAACTTTTCCTGCTGTCTGTAAAAATGAGTCAAACAGAGGTCCATGGTCCCATGAATGTTGCTGGGTGGAGAGGGGTTGATATGACCACCACTTCCCCAACCCAGGGATCTAAAGACTGCTCTGGATACCTAGAAGCCACCTGAGATGCCAATACTGTCTGGAACAGTTTTGAGAGTTCCTAGGTCATTCCCCTACTTACAACCCAGCACTCGCTTATTACTAACCTTGTAATAATTCAATTTAATGAAATAACCAATTGGTAAGATGAGGAAACAATGCAATAGCGACACAATTATTTTATTCAGGGCCAGCCCTACCTGCCCAGTGGCTGGTAGGGGACACCACCATAACGTCCTTTCCTATGTTACCAAATAACTACATTGCGAGACGGGACACAAGAGACATGGTTTCCCCAGAGTGCTAGAAATTCTTGAGATGGAGCAGATTTAAATAATCCAATTAAAACATGTTGAGCATGTGAATAACATACATGTCCCCAGGGAAAATCACAACCTCTAGGCTTTTGATTGTCCAAGTCTACGTACATTAAACTAAAAACTGTTGATTCTACAACTTCTTTGAGAAGTAATAGAAGGGACAAAAGACTAAATGTATCCCATCAAGCACAACATGAATGAGCAACACTACATAGTTGTAACAGAATATGTTGCTCCTCATTGGAAATATTGGGGCATATTTCTAATGGACATTTTGTTGGCAAGTGCTAAATATGAAGCAGCCACCATGGAGGCCAAAGGAATGTTCTTGCTCATTGCTCCACTTTTGGCCTCAGAATTGCTCTATATAAATATGGTCCACTGACTGTGACTGACGGCTAAAGCACTTAAACATCTATATGAAACTTTTTATTCTCTGTTCTCCATGAGCAAACTAAGAAGGATTGGCAAAATTAGATGATCCTTGCAAAAACATAATTAATTTCAAGAATTCCAACCATCCTGCTTAAAAACCAACATGTATTTTGCATTAAGATCTAAAATTGTAATTAAAAAAAAGGTAACATTTTATTTAGAGGAGTTTGTTGTAAGCCCCATAAAAAAGCGAGGTCAGCAGCTCCATAATTTTCCATAATAATTGGGCCCAAAACATTAGCCAAGAGGATGAACAACTGAACAATCCATTGTCAAGCTTTGCGCACCCCCAATCAATAAAATGTTAATACATTTTGTTAAATATTTAACTCTATAAATAAAAGGTGAATTGAGAAAAAATGTTTAACTCCTTGCGTTTCTGAGATGTTTCTACATTAAGATACTATCATAAACATCATGATGACACTGATGTGATGAAAATATCAGTTATTCTAAATTACTGTAAATTGATACTTCTTGAAATTCTAAATTCAAATAAATATCTATGGCAATCATCATATGCCATTAAGCAGCAGTAGATGCTGATAGAGCATGAATTCAAATAACACTATAGTCACTTTATTATCAAGTACTGTTATCCTTAAATTATAGCTTTTCTGGAGAATGACTCTGGGGTTCACCTAGCAAGACTGATTGACATGCAAACTATATAATGCTGCAAGGTTGTACAACACATATATGGATACAGGGGCACCTATTAGCATGGCATTGATGACACGAGGGGTTTCCGGTGCTAGGTACTCAGAAATAATGAAATGATTTCAAAAACACCAAATAAAAATCAAGAAAAAGCCATGACATAAAGGAATTCTTTCAGTAGCCTCTCAAAAAACATCACAATATAGAAAACAAATCCCAGCCAACTCTGTTTTAGAATAAGCCAGTGCACTTTTATTTATGACATTGTACCAAATGACATTTCAACCCTTTAAAAATGGGTCTTCATTGGTGGGGGGTGAAAAAGCAGGGTCTCAGAAGACTGGTATATTCACCCTAATAATGTTCATGCAATCACAGTTTTATACTTAACCTTTTCAGTAGCAGAGGCTATAGCACATGGTATTGTATTTGTTCTAAGTGGTCACAGAGACAAATGCAGGGCAAGCTTGGGCTCTATAGCTCTGGAGTCTAATAAGTGTCAACAAGGACATCCCAAATCTGGGAATTTTCTGAATGCACTTCTTTTTCATAAACACTTTAATGATAAATCCTTTAATATCCCATCCCAAAAAAATCTTAATGAAATTGTCATTATGAAAACCAGAAGGTAAAGATGTTCTAAATTAAAGCACCTCGGTCGAAGCAGGGATTGCAATGTGACAAAAGCACCAGTATGGATGTTCAAATATCATATGAAGAATATGAAGGAGTCAGCTCCAGGCTGTTTTACTGGGAAGCTGCCCATTCACCCTGAGACCATGAGGTTGGACAAAAAACCCTAAGGGTCATGAGTCTTCTGGCATGGACTTGAGAAGATAAACTAGGTATAAAAGCACCTAATAAAGTATTATGACAACTGCAGGATTAACAATGCCATCAGAACTAGTAATAAAGAAATCTGTTAAAAAGATGAATGTTCCTCCATGACCCTAACCTTGTATAATTGCACTCAGAAGCCTCCTAGACTGACCTCCACATTTCCACCTAGTTTTCTGCCTCCAACAGTAAAGCTGATGAAATATAAATGAGAGAGGATGTATACACTAGTAATGATTCATGATTACTACTTTCCAAAGAGTATTTTGTATTCAGCTGTCTTCTGCAACACAGAATCAAGGAAAGGAGACCAGAGAAAACAGAAAACTTCTTCAAACACAAACTCATTCTCTCTCCTTTTTCAAACAACACATCAAGTTTAATGGAAACCCTGTGCAGCTTTAATGGAGTCTAATCAGACAGTAGGATAGGGAAAGCACAATAGAAAAGTTGGAAAACAATCATAGCCATCTTAATAAAATATAAAGAAACTCAGGCAGAATAGAGAAATCACACCATGGCAGCAGGCTATGAAGGGTTAAAAGGATCAAGTCAAGGTATAGTCTAAAAGACTAGAACGAACCCTAACATCTGAAGGCAATCCTGTCTCTTGTATAAACACACAACAGGCTTTGTAATGCTTGAAGAGTTAATTTAATTTGGCTTTTTGTTCTTCACTTGGGGACATTTCACCTGCAGCATTGATTTCCATTAACCATAAACAGCGATGGTTTAATTGCAAAGTTAAACAAGTAAGTCCAGCCTAGTGAGGTGTAAGATTAATGAGGTGCAGAATGCCAGGGATTCCTTGACCAGCTAAATTACCTGCATCAATTACTCCTTCCAGGCTGCAGTATCCTAAAGACATACAAGCTCTGTCCTGGGCAAAAGGGTGAAGCAAATGATTTTAAACGATATCCAGGTCCTTACCATTAGATCTCCGCACAATGTTCTCCAAAAATGTATTTTGAGGAGCAACCAGCCCTCTGCGACCCCCTGCCATGGTCCTTGCAGATAAGGTCCTGCGCTGGTGGGACTCAAGGTAGTGGTGTGATGGGGAGAAGAAGGGCTCCTCTTGTTTGCCAATGTGAGGTCCTCATGGTCCTGCCTGGGGTCCAGCAGCTATTGCATTAGAAGAAGCGGTGGCTGTGGGGACAGCTTTCCCAACCATCCTCTCCAGCACTTCTCATCCACCTCATTTACTCCTCCTCTGCCCCCACTCATTCCCTTTACTCGCCTCCCACTTTGTCTGCTCCCCTGTTCAGATGAGTGTCTCAGGAGCTCGGGAGCGCGCAGGTCTCTGCTCTCCATGGTCCTGAAAAAAAGACATCTCCACCGGCAAGAATTCGGACAGCCGCTGCTTTCCTGGCTGGAAGTGATGCTGAGATTAACCCCCAACTCCCCGCCTGACTCTGAATATAAGTGGAACTCAGAGTGTAACGAGTATCTCAACTGAAACACTCCATCCATCTCTCTGTGCTTTAGGTCTAACAGCATTATCTCTACCCCTCCATAGCGTTCTGCCAAATATTTTTCTCCCAAAAAATCCGATTTTCACTGCCAATTTCAGCGGCAGGTTATGACATCATACTCACTGTGGTATATCGATACTGTCATAGTATATAAACAGAGATGTGCTATATGTGCAAAGCATTAAGCACCATTCCCTTAGTTTCCCATTTACCACCCACTGGGGAAGGTGCTGTTTAACTGGTTTTCACTTGTAAATGTAACCCTTTCAGTGACTGATATGAGCAAGGCGTACTGTATTTATTTTAGTGCTAAAACTAAAAATAATATGTAGTGTAAGGGTGTTCATAATTTCTATACCTCCCTCTCTCTCTCTCACACACACGGGGCTCTCCCACCTAATTTGTTCTCAAATGGTTATGTAATAATTCTGTAATAGTAAAAGACGAAGCTTGGGTACAGCTTTATAATGTAAAATAAAAAGGTATAAATCATGTACAATAAAAAGAACCAGTTTTATGTTTCACTTATAAAGATTGCCCTGGAGGTGAAGGCGATGATAGTTGACTTGAATGATACAAAAACTGCAGACACTTACGTTGCTGAATGTTGAACTCCTGATGGAGGTTAGGGGGCACATTTGTTGATGTTTTGCCATTATGTCATTAATGAGCTGATTGCAGGTTTGCAATTGATAAGAGAGCCGAGAGACCCTTAAATTAACAGAAATTCTTTGAACTCTTTCGTCTTTATTTCAGGCCACGGAGAGCTCCCTGCGCGCTCCCGAGCACCGGGGGAAGCTAGTCTGTACAAGCAAATAGGCTTCACACTGGCATCCTATCCCAGAACTGGCTGCACAGCGCCCTCTGCAGGAAGCGATCCTCACCTGCCATTGAGCAGCATTACAGAGAGCACGGAGCGGATGGTGTAGCGCCTCTTCAAAGGGCCTAGTAGACGCCTTTTTGCTTATACCATATCGCCATCTAGTGGTGAAAGGTAGGAATTTGTTGGTGTGTACCAGTATGTCAACGCACGTTAATGTTGTTGTCCATTTTGTATATTGTTACTTTTAATGTTCCCTTTTGCAACAGTGTTATGGATTCTGCTGGTGCAATATAAATAAAATATGTAATAAAAAAGTAGCAGGTAGGAACACGTTTCATTAATTGTACTGCCATGCACTAGTACTGCATTCAATCTAATGCAGTGTAATAATTAATTCCATAGTAAACAGACTGACAGCCAACCAGGCACAGAGGTAGATGTAGGGACAAACACCATTAACGAAAACCCATTCATTCACTCCCCAAAATACTTCTACCCGATCCCCCAACCTCCATTTCTGATTTATTCTCCATGGCCACAGAAAAATAAAGTTTCTATGTTACTTTCCTCCTCATTACTCACCACCTATTCCTCTAATCCT
This sequence comes from Spea multiplicata, assembly GCA_009364415.1. Lineage (NCBI taxonomy): Eukaryota > Metazoa > Chordata > Amphibia > Anura > Pelobatidae > Spea > Spea multiplicata. The sequence continues at coordinate 15,310 of VKOC01027418.1, forward strand.
ATACCCTTCCCACATTTTTCACCCTCAACTGTTTTCCAAAGATTCAATAATATCAAACGGAACAATACATTATACTTCATATACCTTTCCAACATAGTATTTGCCGCTACAACTCATGAGAATTCAGTCCATTATCTCCTACTCCTTTTTTAAACTCAAATAGCCTACTGGACCGAATGCAGTCTGGTTGTAACCTATTTTTTCAACATAAACTATCCTTACTGTAAAGAAATATCTCTATGTAGTTAATCCAAAGGCTGTTTCTCTCTCTTTTTTCTAGCTTTATGTCCCATATTTGACTATACAGTTCTCTACCAAGTACTACGTTATCTTGGAATACATGTTTTCCATCAAACCTTGTCCAGGAATCTGTATTTGTTATATATACAAACAACTCAGCTGCATTTCCGATTTCATTATGGGTACCCAGGGGTTCTGTTATGGGACCCTTCTGTCTATAAACTTTTTCCCTGGGGCACCTTATAACATTTACCGCTTCTACACAGCTGACACTCAAATGTATCCTTCCACGTCCTCACTTTCACCTAGAAAATTGCTGTCTCTTCTTGGGTGGTTTATCGACGTTTAAATTTAATATGTCAAAGACTGAGCTGCGTGGATGGCTTCATTGTGGAGACTGCACGTTTTCTATGGGAATTCTGTAATCTGCTTTAAGGAAGTTGCTTATTTCTACAAAATATGGCTAAAGTCCCTCAATTACCCTCTTCGGCTACAACAAAAACACCTATGCATGCGCTAATCCTTTCCACCAAAACAACCGTAACTCCTTGCTCACTGGTCTCCCTACTTCTAAGATCTCTTCTCTACAATCTGTTCTTAACTCACCTCCCAGGATATTCTGTGTTCCCTCCAGAGACTCACTTAACTTTATACTAAAATATATACCCTGGCTCCCTTTTAAGTAGCGCAAGAGCGTTAAAACCCTCCTTCTTACCTTCAAGGTTGTTTCATTTTCATCCCCATCTTATATTTTATCTCTGATATAAACCTGCAAACACTCTGTGCATCCTGCATCTCTCTGTTCCATTGACATCTCTCTTTAACTCTCTACCACAAGATATTTACCAAGCTTCAACTCCCCACATCTTCAAAATCAAACTAAAGGAACACTTTTTTGTTTTCGTACTACAGTAACATGTATGCCTTGACATGCACTAAATCAGAACTCTCAATGTTTTCAATATTGCCTTCTCCTAATTGTATTTGTATTTGTCTGCTTACTCCCTACTACCACCTAAATTATAAGCTTGATTGGGCAGGGATTTCCATTCCTTCTGTATAGATACCTATTGCACCAAGATCATACACCTGTATGACTACAGTACTTCTTATATGAGTGCACTTTTTGTATGGTTAACTGTATAGAGCTATTTAACCAAAAATATACATACTTACCTCCAGACAAACATACGCTGCTCAAAATAATAAAGGGGACACTTAAACACTGAGCCTCATTGTGTCTTGTTTTAAGGACATTACATCAAAGTTGGATCAGCCTGAAGTGTGGTTTTCCATTTTGATTTTGAGTGTGACTCCATATCCAGACCTCCATTGGTTGATAAATTTGATTTCCATTGAGAATTTTTGTGTGTTTTTGTTGTCAGCACATTCAACTATGTAAAGACGAAAGTATGTCATACGATTAGTTCATTCCTTCAGGTCTAGGATGTGTAATCTTAGTGTTCCCTTTATTATTTTGAGCAGTATATATATAGACAAGATCACAGACTCAGAGACCAACCATATAAACAGAGAAAGGGACAGCAAGACACAAAGAGGGTATATGATAGATTGATATTTTAACTTTGTCCTGCATGCCTAATGCAGCCATAATTAGCTTCACTGTGGTATCTATAAACTATGGCTAGTGTTGGCTCAAGCTCATCCCCAAGAGAACCCCTTTCAACTATAAAGGAGATCCAGCTTGTGGGAACAGTTTCAGCCTGTTTAAATAACAGCATTCACAGAGCGTCCTCCAGCCAGTGCTTCTTCATACACGGAAAGAAAATGTGCACACATCCCAGTACAAAGAGAGATGAAAGTGTATTGAGGAAGAGAGGGATTAAAGCATCTAGGAGGGGAAAAGATCACAAGCTATAACTAGATATGGACATAGTGCCATATCATTGGAGGAACTGCATAAAGTACATAAAGTCTGGCCATCCCACCCATTTTGTTCCATACTCCACATATTTCAACTTATTCCACACCTAAAATGCCTTGGTTGGGTCACCAGTATGCTTCATGCCATGTCTGGTGGCAAAGATGTGTAAAGTAAAGTGTGTGCCAGTAACAGCAATACCAAGATAATACTAAATAGATAAAGAGAGAAAACGAGGGAAACGGGGAGAGAAAAGTAGGTAAAGAAAGAAAAACATAAGAGAAGAGAGTAAAGAAAGATGAGGGAAAAGCAAAAGAGTGTAAAGAATTTAACACAACAGGGGTAGAGAAAGAAGACGGATTGAGAAGGGAGAGCATAAAGACAAGAGAAGGTGAGGGACAAGAAAAAAAGAGAGTGAGAGAAGAAAATCACTGTTGATTTGAATTTAATCAGTTAAATTCAGTTATGTTACATTTCATAAAATATAGAATATTATCCTTTACAAAGATCATTGATTGGGCATCAAGACGTAACAGCAGAATCAGGAGAAATCTAGATCATTAATGGAAATTGGGAAAGGAGACACTGAGTGCCTAGAATGTAGAGTAGTAAACAGTGCTGCAAAACCCCACTGCTTGAGAGACACCAAGTGGTAACTGTGCTGAAACAGAATGTCACTAGGGAAAAATAATGTTGCAGGGGTAGTAAAACTTTACTGCCCCTGCCTGACACCTGAGAAGCGTTTTCAGTGGGAAACACTACTTGATGACTAATCTGTAGGCAGGTTCCCGATCCTGATGTCATAAATTCAGTGAATTAACTGGGTATTAATGTAAACGTACATCAGCGGCCACACACCAGGAGTGTATTTGCTAGTGTGAGCAGGGTCCTCCTCACCTTTTTTTGTAAGTCAAATTCTTATATTGTATACTACTTGTTATGTCCTGTTCACTCATTGTACAGCGCTACAGAATATGATGGCACTACATAAAATAATGAATAATAATAGCATATGCTCACAGAGCATACCCCTAACAACTGGAGTCCAGCTGGAACCCAACAGCTCCCTGCCCACGACACTGGCAGAAGCCTTTAATTGCTAACCTAGAAAACAACAGGAGCTACGCAGTGTTTCTAACTATTCACTAATAGAAACACAAATTACATACATAAGGGGCATACTTAATAAATTACAAAATACCTAAACATACCTGTTCCCTTAACAGAACTAAGGGGAAGATGTAATACAAAGTTTGCTCCAGTGAAAGACGCCTCTCAGGTCTCGTGGAAGCCTTATAGAGAGGGCATTTATATAAAACAAATTCCTACATTCTTCCAATGTCGGGATGGCACTGAGGGATTTTGCTAATGAACTTACTATCCAAAAATCTACCAGTTTGTATTTTCTATGATTATTGTATCCAGTGTCCTGCCTCTTCTGGGTTTTTTCAGTGCCTCTGAGAAGGTGTTAAAGAGGAAAAAATGTAATCAGTTGCTATTCCGTTGTAAGACTGTTAAAAAAAAAAACACACACACACAAACCTCTCCCATTTGAAAATATTCTGCCTACAAAGTTGTGTAAAAGCATAATAAAAATTGCAAAACATGCCAATAAATAATAACAACCCATTTAATTAACCCCTTAAGGACAGAGCTGTTTTTTTACAAAAATTGTACCCTTCGTTAAAATGTGTGTTTTAACATTTCTGCAGTGCTTGAGTTTAGCTGCAATTTTCTTCTTGTCTCATTTAGGGAACGTACACAAATTATATATTGCTTTTTTTTTGTTTGGATACCATTATTTTGAGCATCATATAATTACTATTAAAAAAAGTATAAAATATGGTGAAAAATTGAGAAAAAAGTACTTTTTCTGACTTGAACATCTACAAAATCTAATGGAACAATCTGCTAAATAGATTCTAATATGTGTCCTGAGTTTAGAAATATCCAAAGTTTTTATGCTTTTTTGCAAGCTATAGGGCGATAAGTACCAGTAGCATATTGCTATTTCAAAATCAATTTTTTTTCAAATCTGGTCATACTACTCCATGTCAAATACTAGCGTGTTAACTCTTTTCGTGCACTAATTCTACAACCAGTCTTTGTCAAACTTTAAACTTTCAGGTATGAAGTTACGGCTACAATATGTGTTAAGCAATATCTCCTGAGTACAGTGATACCACCCATGCACTGGTTTGTCGGGTTGTTTGAGGGCTAAAAGGCCACATTTAGGAAGTGTGCATTATTTCAACTTTTGACATGTGGTCATCCTGCCCTCATGTGTTATTTGGGACATCTTTGAAGCTTGCCAATTTAATTTACTCCACCAACTCGTATATGTTTGAAAACTAGACACCACAGGGTATTTCAAATGCTGCTATTTTAACTCTTTCCATGGACACATTTTGCCACCAGCATTTGGCAAAGATTTGTGTTTTTTCATACACATTCTACTACTTTAGGTATAAATTTACAGCTCCTGGTATATGTCACTGCCAAACAACACCTTAGCGTGTGTTCGGCAACATCTCCTGAGTATAGTGATACCACCCATGCATAATGAGGGGCCAAGAACCTCATCTGGATATAATGCATCCATAGGATCAATGACAGACCATCTCCACAGTTGTGCATCGAAAAATGTAACATTTTGACATGTTTGCTGGTTGTCAGGTTCTTGGGGGGGTAATAGGTAACATTTGGGGCATGCTCAATTCACTTTGGTAAGCGCTCTCATATAAAACATCAAAAATACTTACCTTAGGGAGAAGCTGCAGATGCAGAGCATAAGCTTCCCATCCCCTCTGAATTCCAAGGATTCTGCTTGAAGCAGTCAAAATGTGGCAGTAGAGTGATTCCATTGATCAACGGAGCATTTTCTGTGCAAGGAGGTCTTGATTGACCCCTGCCCACAGTGTTTGCTGAGCCATTGACTGGCGGTAAGTATATCACATGTATGTACGGGTGTTCAGCTGAACATATCTCCTACACAGATAATATTTGTGGAACGGGGAAAGGGGCAAATGCACATGGGGAATTCTTCATAATACCCGCATGTATTTGGAAGGGGGACCTCTCAGATATCATATGCATTACAGTGCATTTGATGGCTTCAGTGTCAATTTAATGAGGGCCAAGAACCTCATCTGGATATAATGCATCCATAGGATAAATGACAGACCATCTCCACAGTTGTGCATCGAAAAATTTAACATTTTGACATGTTTGCTGGTCTATCCCCACATCCATACATATATGCTTATTTGTTACTTCCACAAACTTTATTTTCACCTTAAAAAAAAAACAACAAAAAAAACTGCTAAATTACTTTGATTACAGCATCTAGTGGAAGTTAGCAAATCATTTTGGTGGTTTCATTATTTTATGTGCCATAAAGTGACTTCGCATGAATATGCAGACAGAGAGAGTTATACCCTCGGGTTTATATGAAGTTATGATGTCTCTCAACAATGACTAATGAATTTAATTTCTTCCAGCACAACGAGGCAGCTTTTTATTGCTAGGAGCCTAGTGACTCAACAAAGTAATCACACAGTGGACCATTTTTCATCGATTCAGGTATTATACAGAGTCAGTCACTGACTGTTTATGTGCATCATGTGGAGGCACCTTCTTATAAGCTGGGGTAGGCATATGTGACTAAAAGCCTCATAAGCATGCTCAGTGGGCCTCAGGCGGACAGGTGGACAGCGCCACACACTCACCTGATATGCCCAGATGCACACTAAATGAACATAACAATATAGCGTGGAGTCACACATACACTGAAGGAAAAAATGATTCGATCCCCTGCTGATTTTGTAGGTTTGCCCACTGACAAAGACGTGATCAGTCTATAATGTGAACATAGAGATACAGAATAACAAAAAAAAATCAATATACATTGATTTGCATTTTACTCAGTGAAATAAGTATTTGATCCCCTATCAATCAGCATTCTCTTAAAGGGAGCGCTCCTAATCTCAGCATGTAACTTGTTGTGATCCAGTGAATATGACTCAATTTAAGAGGCCTGCCATAAAATAGCAAGGGGAATTAAAGCAAAGAAACATAGAAATTTGTGGCAGATAAGAACGATTCGGCCCGTCTAGTCTGCCCATTTTTTCTGATGTAAAGACTCCCACCTCAATCAGTCAGGGGGCGGTCCCATGTCGTTGGTGGGAGTTCCCCTGATGTCGGTGGGATGTCACGCTGACGACCTGGAGAACCAGTGCTTCACCCGGCAATCTCCAGGTCAAACCCAGAGAGTTCCCAGGTATGGTTAAATGTTTCTATCACATCTCTCCTCTCTCTCTCTCCTCTCCCCCCAAGCTGTTCATATTGAGTTCCTTTAACCTTTCCTGATAATTTCTATCCAGCAAACCATCTCTGTAGCCCTCGGAACTCCCACCAATGTGTCAATCTCCTTCTGGAGATGGGGCCCCCAGTACTCTACCCAATACTCTAGATGAGATCTAACCAGAGATCTGAATAGCGGAAGAACCACTTTTCTCTTCCTGCCACTAATGCCTCTAACTATTCAACCCCAGCACCCTGCTTGCTCTTCCCGCAGCGTTACTGCATTGCATAAATACATTGTTTAGCAACTGCAAGTATTATTATTCATTTTATATCATTTATTCCTCTAATATTATATAAAAGTAAATTAAGTAGGAGAGAAAACGTAACCACTTCTTTGCCATCGGCCGCTTCGCCCCCCCCCCGGTAATTACCACACACGCTGCCACATCTTTTACACGCTCTCACACTAACACATACACAGCTATGCTACACACATACATACACTAACACACACTGAAACTTACATTTACACAATGCTATTCATATACACTCATGGTAACACAAATTCATGCCAATACACACACTGACACATATATACTTATGCTGAGACACATACTTACGCCGTCATACTCACACTCGCCCTAACACATGTACATAACATAAATGCATGCATACTCACTTCCTCTCTTAACTCCCTTATCACCTCTCTTACTCTCTCCCTGCCTGCTTCCCTTATTATTATTATTATTATTTATTGTTTTATATATAGCGCCATCAAATTCCCTTAACTTCTGGAGGCTTTCTGGAGCCTTTATCCTAAGTGTGTGCAAGCAGCCGCGTGTTCGCGACGGGGGTCATATTGTGTCACGTGACCCCCTTGCTTTCCTTTTTTGATCATTTTGGAGTGGCCCGGGGGCAATTGCCCCCCTGCCCCAGCATCTATGATATTGGATGTGTACACTAGCATGGCCACTAGAGCCATAGAATGACTTTTCTTGTCCTCTGACTTTAGTACTTAAATGTGTGGCTTTTATTGTGAAGATGTATTAGGGCTCACCACGTTTATCATAATCAATGACATCTTCAAATGGCAATCCTACCATTCTTCCTTTGCCACTCTGCATATCGCAGCTATTAATTAAAAAGGTCTAACCAAAACGGTTTTCACTTAAACAATCAAAAAAATAATTAAGAATAATGCTTAATAATGCAGAGCTTAAAGGGACACCCTGGCCTTTATATGCATTTTAATGTATAGGATAACTGAGAGGACGCAGGGTTTCAGGCCAGGGGTTCTTACTGTATGAAGCGTGTATTTGAGGAGATCCAGCTTGTTTTACTCAGTTTCAAGCGATCACCACAAGGCGTCGCAAAAGCCATTGGTGCCAGGAAGTCTGAGTGGATTGTTTGTTTTGGAGGAGCTGAGAGCTTTTTCAGCAGGAACGCAAGGGGTTACGGGAGGAGGACCTGATGGGGAACTGCATTTACTGTTGAATGCGCCGTGTTCTATGTTAACGTCCCATGTCTGGCTGCAATAAGGCATTTTCTGATTTAGACCCTACATGCAGTTTCAGCTTCACTGGTGTGAACAATGGGGCATTCTTTGGCAGCTCTGGAGCTGAAGCTTCTCATTATAAGCGTTTTTTTTTGCATTATACAGGCCCAACCAAGCTCTTCCGGCAGACAGACAACCTCTGGGGTTGGACCTTCCTCATGCAATTACCTTTGGGAACATCAGCTCACTCTTATCCGTGCTGAGACCACACTAACACCAAAGTCACTATCAGGGCCGGCCGAAGACTTAACGCCGCCTGGGGCGAAGTTTAAAATGCCGCCCCCCGCCAGCGGGGGGGGCGGCAT
>VKOC01027419.1:0-25982 GCA_009364415.1 Spea multiplicata
TGTGTGTGTCTTACTGTGTGTGTGTGTATCTTACTGTGTCTGTGTGTGTCTCACTGTGTCTGTGTGTGTCTTACTGTGTCTGTGTGTGTCTTACTGTGTGTGTCTTACTGTGTTCATAGCTTCCAAGTTAAAATTATTTTTTCTTAAATTTCCTTGTTAAAATCTAGGTGCGTCTTATCAGCAGGTGCGTCTTATGGAGCGAAAAATACGGTAAATATAATATAAAATAATATCTGGCATTCTAGAGGTAGGGGGCTACTTTACATTTACAAATCTTCTTAGCGCACTGAATGCTAGAGGTATATCTAACAAACGGCAAAGCAATGTGCTGTTCGCACCTCAGCCTCATAAAGGTGAAACCTATTTGCTTCTCACCAACGGGGACAGGCAAACAAAATCAGGTTTATTTAAAGATTATTCATTAAACACACGTTTCTGTAACCCTTGGCTCCTATTAACAGTTTTACACATGGCTACATGCTGTGCAGAGGTTTTAATGTTGGCCTTTGGGATAGCGTATATGCCGAAGGGGGAGTCTGGTCTTTCTAACATTACAGTAACACGATTTGTGTCGGAAATCCACTGTAATGGTGCATAAAACACCAGTCACCTCCTGGGGATAATTTATTGTACATTTTGGTAATAAGAGATTTTCTCGGGTCTTGGAAGCAACTTAAATGGGAGAAGTGGACCATCTCCATTCCTTACAATTGGACTATAGCTGGGTTCAACTTGGATATTACAAGATGTGTGAGGGAGCATCAACTGAAATGAGTTAAACCAGAACTGTAGACTCCCTGTTTATTTCATCAGAGCCAACTACACTTTAGAGAGCATTTTGGGGCTCCCTGCTGCCATAGCGCAGACTGTTTAAACCAATATGGCATGAAGCAGGCTAACAACCAGCATAAAGGCACTAATGGTCATTCAGGGAGGTCACCCACTAAGGACATTTGTGCCTGTGGGCTGTGCAGACACTGCCCACAGTGCATAGTGGAGAAGTAGCAATCTCTTCACTTCTTCTGGCAGTTTGCACATGCTTTCTTTGGAGCTTTGGAGCTCAAACTCAAGTATTTCATCAGGAAAGTAGCTTATCGTCTTATCGTTCTGTTCTTTCCAGACTTTTCCCCCTAAGCACACAGAGGGTGATATTCAAAATGCCTGGAGCCCAATGTGCTGTGTAAAGGACACTTTATGTTTTCCAAGGAATTGCCTAGTGTTGAGGAGGGAGCAGGTTTAGTCTAAGCCTGTCACAGGCTCATCTACAGTATGATGAGGGACTACTCTCTTATGGACAGTCTAGATGAGGAGGGCTAGTCCCACGGGCTCATTAACTTTTTCAGTACCCTTATGTACTGCCACCTCCCTCCAAACCCACACCCCACAACCACCCCTGTCACACCACCCCCCCATTTCCCCAGGTGTTTTCTTGGTGCATTAAACTATTTTCTATGCGATTTGCATAGACTGCCATTGTAATTTCACGAAGGTACTGTGCATGAAGATATTGTCCACAAAGATACTTTTTTTTCTTTATGGGGAGAAATACTTTGAAATAGACCAAGTTATGGAAAGTTTGAAAGTTATTGGGGATAAACACAAAATTACATCTCTTAGCAGCAAGCAAAACATTAGTTTTCTTTGATATTTATCTTTGTAGAATGTTAAGAGTATAGGTTGTAGCATAACCAACAGAGATTTGTTACGTAGTCCCTTGCACCAATTCACTTAGTCAGCATATCAGCAGTTAACACAGAAGAGGCACATGTGTCTGCACCCACACTACTGGACCTCCATACCAGATTCTCATTTTTTGCAAGTTAAGTGCAGACTTTCCAAGTTTAATCAGGACAATCTTCAACAAAAATTTCCAGCTTTGAAATGTTGGGGGTGTCTATGTGTGGATAACCTGATACCCAATATGGCATGCCATGAGTTCTCATTTAAACTGTTGATGCTCGAGCTCCAGTTGTAGACACGCCAAGCCATCTTCTTACCAAAAATAATGTTTTGTAAATTCAATTGATGGAGAAACCTGCTAGTGTTTTCATAATGAATAGTAAAGTGATGCATTTGAAAACTAAATTTCAACAAATCTCCCCTATGTTCCATATACAACCCTAAAAATGTGTAGTTTTTATTCCCTCGTGTGCATTGCCAGTGGTCTGCCACTGTTCAAGATAATAAAACTCAAGAAATAAGACCAGCACTTCAGGACTTTGATAGGTGTTTAGTCCCATAACATTTTAGTGTGGCTCCTCAAATGCATATACTGTTTCCTGTAAGAAAGTACTTCCATTTATTTCAAAGGGAGCATTTTTGTGTCTCCGGCTGCTGTAAGCAGCCTATTAGTGGCCTGAAAAACATAACGTCATGGTGGACACTGTGCTGCAGCTCTGGAGTGGCAGCTTCTCCTAAAAGAAAGTCATTATAAGTTTCATTACCTTTTACAAGTGTGAGGTAAGAAAGAAAAGCGTATATATAAATAGATATATATATGTTGGTTTACTGTTCCTTTAATTTTAGAGGATTATTGACCTGATAACATGGCAAGCTTCTCTTGTCTATTATGTTGTCTCCCAGGGGATTAACTTGATACGCTTATCCACTTCAGTGTAAGCTTGAAGCCCAGATCTTTTGTACTAACCATATGGCTGACATCTGCAGTGTTTTGTCCCTTATGGAATGCTAGAGCCCAGCTTGCCCCAGCAGAAGACCTACCACCTGCCTCTGCATATTCCCCATTGATGTAACAGTTTTTGCTCCCTATGACAGGTGGCCCTTCCGCAGAGAAAGCTGGAGTTACTTGCTGAGCGGCTCAAACAATAAGCCATTGTGTTTTTGGAAGAAAAAACCATGGGTCAGTCTGTTTGTAAGCTAGGCACCAGCACATACGAAAGAAAATCACCATATTTTATTAGAGTCTGGATGTCTAAAAGCATCTCAAATGTGTATATTTATATATATGTCTATATACACACACACACATATATATATATATACCTAATGAGAAGCTTTCATGTGAATGTCCTGCATCAAAGCATCCCTGGAATTCTCCTTTTAATATTCTAAAGCATATCAGTGCAGAAAAGTGAATTTGTTACGATCAACCATTCTCCTTTCAAATCTGCCCCATCCCCCAATTCAGTATAGACCCCCGGGCGGCAGACAACGTATTCGTGGAATCTAAACACACAGATAATCAAGGGCCTTTTCTGCTATAGGAAATCTGTGATTTGGACATTCATTTTTGGTCAACCTACTCTGAAATATATCTTTTATTTTCAACGACTGCACTATATACAGTGACCTCTACAGTCACCCCCAAATCTAACTAGCCTTATGGACAGACCAGCACCATCTTTAGTTCTAGACTGATTTGTCATTTGTTTGGATGGGCTAAAGATTCTAATCAGTTTTATCTGACCTATCTCTCTATTTGTAAAGCAGCCATTATTTTGGCACTCACAACTATCACTTCTGTACTTTGTAAAAGATAACCTTATCTCCTGATCACCATTTCTCCCAGTTCTCTGGTTAACTCAGAGTCCCACCATATGTTCGTTACCCTCATGTTTTATCAATAGATGTTACCGGAAAGACATCAAAGTCACATCCCACCTAAAGTATCAATTTCAAAAGCTTTTGGGACACTGCTGATTAAGCTTGTCTAGTACCTAGTACAGATATAGATAACCAAGTACTGGAAACAAAAACCTTCCGTAGGTTTGTTGCTTTTTCTTGAACCTACAGCAATGCTTACCTGTTGCCTTAATCAGTTACTTCTTTAATCCTGCATTGAAGGTATGAGTATTGGCACACAAGGCCTTGGTCTTAGATCTCTCAATGTGTCTGTACAAACATTCTTATAACCTCCAGCTTCTCTTTACCTTTAGATTCCAAGTACCCTCTACACTACAAGTTTAAATGATTAATTTTATAAAGAACTATGAAATCTGTTGGAACTTTGTAAATAAAAATAATAAACTTTTTTCACTACAAGCTAGGACCGTGACCATAATTAAATATTGTATGGCATGTGTTTAGGTTTTAGGTTTCAACAACCTGTAGAAAATGCTGCTACCCTGCATTAGAAATGCCATTAGATCCATGTGGCTGTGTTTCATGCTTTTCCACTGATAGGCTGCTTTGAGCAGTCAATCTTTGGGAAATAAATGCTCCAGTTTAAATGATTGAGCTTTCTGCACATGCTCACAGGGGTCTAAATAGACATCGTACATGGTGTTTTCTGAGCCAGCGCTGGAGTTGACTGGTGGCAAATATCACCTTCAAGGATAGGCATTCGTACAAAGACATCTCATGCACAGGAACTAGCTGGGGGGAGGGGAAAGGGGCAAATGCTTATCGGGGGATTATGATTTTATTATATACATCAATAAATAATAATAATATGCCAATTTTCTTCTTATATAAGTTATACATATACTAATTGATTATTTTACGGTGGTTATCTCAAATAAATCAATCACTGTGAGCTTTGTAAGAGTATTAGAAACCTCTTACAAATATTTTTTAAGTTGTAACAATTCAGAAAACATTTTGAACAAGTGAATGTTATTTACACAATATAATAACATCCACAATCATGTATGTATTTTTCTTGGTGGTGAATCCCTAACAGCTAAATGCACAGCTACACTCTGGCCATCAACACAGTCAGCCTGCTCAGTCCAAGATGATGACCATTCTGATGATTTGTTTTAAGGGTGTCCCTTAATGACAAAGCCCGTACATGTACGGGCTCAAAATGCATTTTTTTCAATGGGTTTAGGGACCGCCCATTGTCCTTAAAGGGGTTAAAGAACTTTCTGATTTGTCAGCATCTCTCAAGGGCTGGAATTAAGATAAACAGACTTGCACCTTGCTGTACACCGGTATGTATAATTACAGTGGATATAAAAACTCTGCACACCCCTGTTAAAATGCCAAGTTCTTGTGATGTTGAGACAAAGATAAATCATGTCAGAACCTTTTCCACCTTTATTGTGACCTATAACAAGAACAATTCAATTGCAAAACAATTGAGTTACCTAACAATAACCTGGTTGCATAAGTGTGCACACCCTCTCATAACTGGGGCTGTGTTCGGAATTAACCAATCACATTCAAACTTATGTTAAATAGAAGTCATTACACACCTGCCATCATTTAAAGTGACTCTGAGCAAATAAAGTTCAGCTGTTCTAATGGGATTTACCTGATTTTTGCTTAGTTACATCTCAGAGCAAAGGCCACGGGCCGCAGAGAGCTTCCAAAGCATCAGAAGGACCTCATTGTTGAAAGATATCAGTCAGGAAAAGGGTACAAAAGAATTTCCAAAGAATTAGATATACTATGGAACACAGTAAAGACAGTGATCATCAAGTGGAGAAAATATGGCATAAGAGAGACATTACCAAGAACTGGACATCCCTCCAATTTGATGAAAAGACGAGAAGAAAACTGGTCAGGGAGGCTTACAAGAGGCCTACTGCAACATTAAAGGGACTGCAAGAACGTCTGGCAAGTACTGTCTGTGTGCTACATGTGACAACAATCTCCTGTATTATTCATATGAATGGGCTATGGGGTAGGGTGGCAAGACGGAAGCCTTTTCTTACAAAGAAAAGAAAACACCAAGTCCCCCAAAAGCATGTAGGAAAATGTGTTATGGTCTGATGAAACCAAGGTTGAACTTTTTGGCCATAATGCCAAAAAGTATGTTTTGCGCAAAAACACTGCACATCACACAAAGAACACTATACCCACAGTGAAGCCTTAGTCAGGCTGGAGGGAATTATGAACAGTTCCCAATACCAGGCAATTTTGACACAAATCCCTCAGATGTCCGTTCGGAAGCTGAAGAGGAAGTTCACTTTTCAGCACGACAACGACCCAAAGCACGCATCCAAATCCACAAAAGCATGGCTTCACCAGAAGATTAACATTTTGGAATGTCCAAGCCCTGAATCCAATTGAACATCTGTGAGGTGATCTGAAGAAAGCTGTGCACAAGAGATGTCCTTGAAATCTGACAGATTTGGAGCGCTTTTGCAAAGAAGAGTGGGCATATATTGCTAAGATATAGATGTGCCATGCTAATAGACTCCTACCCAAAAAGACTGATTGCTGTCATAAAATCATAAGGTGCTTCAACAAGGTGTTAGTTTAAGGGTGTGCACACTTATCAGGTTTTTATTCTCCCACCTCAAAGATTTCAGTTTGTTTTGCTATTGAATTGTTCACGTTATAGGTCAAATTAAAGATGGATAAAGTTCTGACATGATTTATCTGTCTCATTCTTTAACATCACAAGAACCAGGCATTTTAACAGGGGTGTGTAGACTTTTTATACCCACTGTAGCTGCCTGTGTCTGCTTTGCCCCCCACTATGCATAAATGCTTTGCTCTGTACACACGTATTCCCTCATCTAATTACCGTATGTATACAGATAAACAGGAGTAACTGTTACCTGTATACAGAAAAAAATCCCATTCCTTTCCCAGCTGAGTCCTCATTATATCTGCCTGTGTAGACATGGCTGGACAAAGCAGAAAGTGCCCATACAGCCCAAAGTGATGGCTGCTTACATTCTTCTTTCCATGTCATTACTGGTTCCTGCGCTTTGTGCCTCTCCATGTCTCCTCCTTCTTGCAGTTGCTTTTTCAAATCCCGCCATCTGCGTTTCCTCTTCTACTTAAGGCTTCCCGGGTATTTAGTATCTGTTTGTATAGTGCGTACGGCTTGTGTCCCGTTTCACGAACATATACTAGGCTTACTCATTCTTTTCTTTATAATTGCTATTCTAGGTTCTTATTCTTATGTCTTCTCCATGATCACTTTTTGCTACCTTCACTGGCTGTGATTTTAATCGTCTGCAGCAGTGAAGAGACTACCCCCCCCCTCACGCACACTTTTTTCTGATGGGGGGGGTTGAATGTTGGGGTGTAAAATAAAAGGGTCTGAGAAACCAAACGAGCATAGAGAGAAAACCACCAATAAGGCAGTGTAAGTACAGTCCGTTCCCTCCTCCGCCGGTAAGCAGAGCGGTATAGGGAGGTATAATGGGCTGATAGCAGACGGCGCCAAGGAAGATAGAGTTATGAGGGAAGTGGAATTAAAAGCTACAAAAGGAAACAGAAGGGCACCAGAACAATACGTCACGAGGTACAGCTGGCTGACAACGGATACAACAGTAGACAAGACTGTAGGTCATAACCCCCACTACCCTCAGCCACACTGCATGTGTGGCATCACTGTGATTTTGGTCAAATGTTTAAACAGGGCTCAAGAATCGGGAACAATTCGGTGCACTCATACACGTCCTTTAAGTACATTGTATTGCTGTTTAGCATGTAGTGTTTATTTAAGTTGAAATGTCTTTTAATGTGATTGCATAAGAAAGTACAAGCAGTTCCGAAGAACAGGCAAATAACAACGCGATTGTATCAAGATATACAAGAATACATTCTCTGGTATTCTGGAACCTTCCCCGCGCGAATGAAACGCAGCCAGAAAAGGGGAGGGGCTTGGTAATAATATATGCCGCCCCCAGTCAGCACGTAACGCCTACGGTAGGGGGGGCAGGGGGAAAGCTGACAGCCTATCACGGCAAGATTAACGTTTAAAATCCGTTGTGATCATTTCAAACAATAAAAGGGTTCGTTTTTTACGTTATGGCTTAACCCCTTAGAGGTTATTTACAAAGTAATGCATTTACACAATGTTACACGGGCCTGGGGAGTGTTTCTGTCTTTGCAGACCATTGTATACTAATCTGGATTCCACAGCAGTCCATGAATCCAGTTCTGGATTTGCAAGTAACACGTGAGCTGGGTGCTGAAGAACAAGGCGTTCATTGAGGCTTAGCCTAGATCTAGGAATATGGTGCCAGGTGCTCGTTAGAAAGGAGAAAGCGGGTAGTAATTATTGTTGCTCGGTGCGCCTGGAAACTCCCTGGAAACCTGTTAAAGGAGCAGCTCCCGAATCACTGCTACATAAAATATTATCGCATAATCAAACCCACATCCTTTACATTTTATTTAAACACAAGCCTTAAAACGCAAGGTATAATAAAATCCTCGCTACGGAATCTGCTGGCGCTATATAAATAGACGTAATGTAAGCTTGCCTTTCAGTTATATCTGAAGGTAGCTTGTGGTCAGAAAAGATGAGGCATGCGGACCAGATGTGGAAGGCGGGTGGAATGGGGGAGACGTATGGCATCTCCAGAGACAGGGGTTATGGGAAATCTCAGAGCTGGAAAACACAAACACTCCCATTATGGGAAGCAAAGCATTATTATCTTGGCTTAAATGATTTATAAGTACGTGACTAGCACATCTTCTTCATACACTGTTTGCTTCTAAGCAGCAGCAATATACGGCTCTTATTTTTCACCAAGGCATATGAACACATGTCCTTGGCCCGAGGAAGTGTTCATATATAGGTCAACCATGTGTTACTTTTTACCTATGCTGTAAGGCTGTACTACAACGACTACTGGTCATCTGGCAGCATATGATATATATTATTTAATGTGGAAAAAAAGAGCCACAGTGGCGTCTCGCGTTTCAGTCTTCATCTTCTAGGGTCCCACCCCTTGAAGAGATATGTGACCCCCTTTCCTTCTCTCCCAGCCATAAGGCCACGAGGAAGCATGGATCTTCTGGATCCCCTCTGCGAAGAAGGGAACCCCTGATGTCTTCAAGAGGAGATGGTTCCAAAAAGGAGAGTCTAAGGGGACCCTGCTTTATTGAGGCTTTTTTAATCCAAACAAACCTATCCATCCATTTTTTTCCATTTTGAATCTAGAAAAAACATATTCAACCCAAAAATGTAGATACATTTATAGTCACAGCTATATAAGCAATGCAAAAGGGCAAAAGGAAAAGAAGGTATTATTACAGCCCCAGCTCTTTATAAAAAAAATGCCTTCCAACTTCCACAAAAAAAAAAAAAAGTTTAGTTAAAGTGCCCACCTAGTGAAGCCTGCAGTGAAATGAGTATACCCCTTACAAAATCAAAAACCCAGGTTGGACCTCTCAGGGGGCTAAGAAGCACCTCTGATGGTAAGGGCAGAGGACAAGGTATGTCCCCCTCTCCCACGCAAAGCCATAACTAGAGATCCTGGGGCAAACAATATGAAAAGCACCCCAGATACGGTCCATGTCATGTCAGAAGGCACTCATTTTACTGGTCACTTATATCGTCAGGAAAAGGGAAGCGCATGCAGGCACCAGTATTGCTGCACATGGGGCACCTCATGCACTGCACTGCACAAGCCCTTCTCACAGATAACACACTTGATTTTAGACAACAGGCCAAGAAGCCATGCATCAGGATGCAAATGCAAACATGAGTATAGACACCATACTAGTGCGGGTTTGCACAATCTGCGTCCAACTGAAACAATGGCATTCAGCGTGGTACTAGTTATAGTACTAGTGAACATTTATACATTGATAGTTCTTAATATAGAGGAATACAGAAGGCCAAACAGTATTCAATCTCTTTAGACCCCAGCACAAACACAGTGCTCGTTTTGTATCTTGGATCTCTTAATCTTCCTAGATGCACTGCTCTTATTTGCTGCCATGTTCCTAACCTTTTGTCCAAATTATCTTATGTGCTGCTTGTCATGTCAAGCCTGGGCATGTGATTGCACTATATAAAAATTCATAAATAATTGTAATCATGCTTTCAGGTACACGCATAACACTATTATTTATTCTTTGACTTATCTCTGGACGATCAATTTCAGAAGACTGTCTGGTCACAACACAAAGACGAGTCTGGAGAACTTACCTTTTTTTATAATAACACCAGTTTGGAGCTCAAAATGAGAAATAATTGACTATATCTATCTTCTCTTGGCCCTACTGGCTAGATGCATTAAACAAGGTATTTTGTAGTATTTGCTTAGAACATATACAGATGCTGAGTCAATGGAAATAACAGAAAAGCAAGTTTGTTCTCTGTTTGGCCAGATTTCCGACCACAGGGCAGCAATTATTACATGTTTTATCCAGTCAAGCAGTTTAACTTCTAACGTACCAATACAACGCTACACTATACTATATATATATATATATATATATATATATATATATATATATATATATATATATATATATATATTAAAAAACATTGATATTTAACCCACATATTATATTCGGATTTTAATCTCTAGGCCGACAGCAGCCTTACTGTTCCAAAGCTTGACTGAGGAGCTTACACTCTGTACCTACTTCTCCCAAGGACTGAACCCGAACATGTTGGTGTAATGGTATTCCAGTTTGTTAAATAACCTTGTATAGCAAGATGTAATATAACATTACTGTCTAAGCAGGGTTGGAAACTGCACTTAACAAGAAGTATTTTTAGTCATTTTTATTAGTATGAAAGTGCCATTTTATCTGTTAATAGCATGATATTAGAATTTATTAGATTACATATAATGTGGTTAATAGTTCTGTGTCGGTGAAAGGGTTACATTAGGTACTGGTGGTTAATGGGTGGCAGGCTGGGATGAGCTTTTCCACATAAGCCTATGCCAAGGGAGTGGCGAAACCTCACCAAGAGTCGCTATGGTAACTGTCCCCTCCCCCACCCTATTTCTCATCCTGTAATCCCAGAGGCTGCCTGGATCAGTGTAACTATGGAGACAGACTGGTTTATCAGGAATGGTGTGGGATGGAGGGTGTGGACAGAGTTATAAAGGGAGGAGTGAATGCGGAAAGGGAAAAAGAGTGGAATAGAAAAACAGGATAACATAAGGGGGATGGGGGGGGGCAGAAGAAAATGGTAGGAGAAAAAATGACAATGAGGGGATGGTAGAGGACATGCTATAAAGGCATTTAAAGAATTGTTTTGAAATCTCAAAAAAATGAAACTATTAACAGTCATGAACACTGAAACGTCTACCGCCTTCTACCTACATGGATGCCTCGCTGAAATCGGATTTCACAATCCCTAGGGAAGGATTAAGCTTCCGCCAGGATCCACTCTGGTTTATAAAGCTTCCTAAAATAACCCCTTGTACAGAAAACACAGCAAGGCCTCTCAGTTGGAGGGCAGATGGCAGCCCCATGGGAGGGAGCGTATCGTCACAACCTCTTACCACATCCCACAAGAAAAAATGTTTACCACCTGCCCTGATGCCTAAATTTCTATTTTTGTTACTGTTTGTATGCACCAGTTTCCTTTACACGTATAAACCTTTTTTTAAAAAGATTTCATTACGTATCCCCCCCCCACAAAGTAATTTTGCACTAAATAAAGTTTGTAATTAATAAAACAGTACATCCTGCACCATTTTAATCATGTTACAAATAATTAAACATTCTATTATAGGCTGACCAGATGGAGCAAATGGTTCTTATCTTCCATCAAATCTGTTATTTCTATAAGGAAAGCAAAAAACCAAAGTGACCAACAAGCACTCACCAAAGGATTAAGATAATTGATACGCTTGTTAAGCTTGAGTGTAAGTATAATATGGTAATAAATTAATCACAGACATATCACAACACTGACCCTAACTCTGTCCCTATGTGGTAGGAATACTATAATCATCTGAGCAAAAGAAAAAACAAAAAAATACTGAAAAAAGATAATTCCCCAAAGCAAAACAAGTATTAAAAAAATGGCGTAGAATAGATCCTCCTGAATCCCAGTAGACTCAGACTGTTAGGGTCAGTGTAGTGATTATGTCTGTGATAAATTAATTATTATATTTGCGCTCAGGTTTAACAAACAGACACATTATCTTGATCTTTTGGCGAGAGCTGTTGGTCACAAGATAAACAAAATAACATTTTAACAGTATTATTTTTTTAAATAACCTCAACAAAATTTGTAGCTAAATGCGCTAGTCTTTGTCGCTGCGTCACTCAGAATTCTACCATGATAAATAGGTTGTCTAAGTCTTGATCCCTTGATAGAATCAGCTGAGGAAATATATAAATCAAATCAATGACAAAAAGATTAATAAAATAAACCATGTTGTATTTACTCTGAATACTTCCCTAAAATGGTTTTCAATGGTAACAGAAATTAAGAAGTACCCATCATGCAAACTTCCCTATATTTTTTTGTTTTGTTTTTCTATGACGGTTCTCAAACTACTTCCTTGTAGCAAAAGGTTTGGAGGTGCCACACTTTCAGGACACTAGCTACTACTATATACCCATCCTGCAGATCCAAACTTCAAGTTTTAACAGTTAATCATACTTGGCCAAACAGGACGAGGGTGCTCTTTGTTGATAGACATGCGGATCCAGATAGTCCGATGGTGTTAAAATGCAGATTAGGCTTCCATGGGGTTTGCACAAGATAACGTCCCCTGCAGTGCAGTTTTTAATGTTCCCACAGTTAAATATGGTTTCTTGTATTTAGAAGCATCCTTTTAAGCATTGTACATTCAAGAAACGTAAGTGTGCGTACCCATTATCATAGGTAACGTATTGTGGAGTAAATCTGCTAACTGCAGTCATTAGGGATTTATCAAAATATCCCGAAGCCAACCTCAGAATAATCCATGAGTGACAACATGGGAGCAGACTAGAGGGTGGAAATTACCCTTATAAAGCCATTTACCTCATAAAGCCATTGGCGTAAAAAATAAGTAAAAAGGCATAATTATATATACAATAAATTGGGCTGATAAGTGACCATGAAAACAAAAGCACCACATATAACACGTTGGTATTGAGTTAGTGTGCAAGCACAGCTCATTAGCCAGCATCGAGAGAGAAACAAGGCAATTTTAGCTATAATATGTCCTGAAAATGTTGTTTCCCTTTTTCAATGGGTCTTGTAATAGACACATGGGGGAATGACAGCACAAGTTTAAATGGACACTCCCACCATCATACGCACTTTAATGTATATGATAGCTGCATGGCTGTGTTAACCCCTTAATGACAAAGCCCGTACTGGCTCAAAATGCATTGTTTTCAATGGGTTTAGGGACCACCCATTGTCCTTAAGGGGTAAAATGTTCAATTTCCCGTTGGCAAAAGGTGGAGCAAAATTCACCATACCCAAGGTCAATGCTCTGCGGGAGATACATTCAGCCAAATGCATCTCCCTGCACGTGATATACCCACTCACAGGGGGTTCTTTAATGCACATGTGTTAAAGCCTTCCCATTTATTCCAATGGGATCACTTTCCTGCCACTGAAAGGATGCATAAGCTGTCAAGCAGTATGAGGAAAACCCTCCTATTGATTTTATTGAAGCACGTTACTGCCACTGACAGCTTCAAGCAGCCAATCAGAGACAAGAAATGTCAGACGACAAAGTAAGCGCTTTCATTTTTATTTTGGAAGAATGCATAATACATTTCTCATGACTTATATAGTAGGGGTACCAAGGACTTTAGACTCTCCCTTTAAAAAGAACATTAATATGGTTTGCACCTTAACTCTTGTAAACGGCTTGTTTAAAACTAAAGGTTCAAATATAAAACTTCCCAATTCCTTTAATGAATTATGTGTAGAGTTTATGTCTAAAGACCTGTTTTGGAGCATAGTGGTACACGTGAAGTAATCTGCAGGAACATTTTATATGTTGCTATGGTAACTTCCTCAGAATTGCCACATAAGCCCCTTGGTCTGTATGAGCAAAAACTGCAGCCACTTAGAGGGACATGCCAGCCATCATATGCACTTCATAAATAAAATAGCTTTCATAAATGTTTGCGCTGTTCCCCTTGGAAATATGAGGGGTATTCTGCAAACCCCCCATATGCATTTGCCCCTTTTCTCCCACCCAACTATCCACCCGCAGGAGATGTGTCTCTGCTACAGCTTGGCAAGGAGGGTCTAACTAAATCCTCTGAGCATATGTTCAGAAAGTGCTCCTAAACATTTCAGCTAGAGTGCTTTCCTGCCACTGGGTGGCTTATTCCAGTTGCCAATTAGCAGCACCAAACATTGAACAGATGTGGCATTTAGCAACTTCTACTAAAAGGGTTTTTTTTCTCCTATTGACAGATATAACAAATTTGTATTAAAGTCCTTTAATATGCACTATTTGTCTAAAAGGCTGCCTGGGATACTGGAGCAACCTTTTAATAAAGAAAACAGGACCAGACAGTAACAGCACACAGACTCTCTAACAATGTTTGGTACACAAGAGAGAATAACCACAAGAAAATGAACAGATCCATGTAAAAAAATATATATTTATATTTTGAGACATTACACAAATGATACAACAGTAGGCCCATTAGGATAATATATGTATTTATATGTACTGATCAAGTAGTAGCCTTTTCTTCTGACCCTTCACTTTTTCTTCATATGAAGGCAATTTAATTTATCTGAAGAGCTGAAGCGAATGCACTGGGGAAAAATGTAAAGAAAACATGTTAAAAAATTATATACTTGTAGGAATGTCTTAACACAATGTAACATGGAGGATTTGAGACAATAGTAATAGTAACAACTAGTCTTAGTTGGGTAGAGTTCACTAGAAACCAATACACGGTATTTGTATTGGGAAGCATTTTTACACACTTGTGCTTTTTATGGAAGGGTCATAAGCAAGAGAGAGGCAGGTTAGGGGAAACACCATCCTATATCAAAGGCTACCAGAAACTGAAAAGACGCAAGTAAATAAACACTTTTCAGTAACCAAGATAGAATACTATAAGTGATTTTAATAGCAGATCTCAGTTTGAGAGATAAACAGAACAAAATCTCAGCAGATTTTTACAGAATTATACTGCACAAAACATGCAATTAATATCCCGCTGGGAGAATGTTACTCTCTCTGCGAACTTGAACCGTCATGGCAATGTTCGTTCAAGCTGTCTGGGGAGCTTCACTCTTGCACTTTTGGCAGAACTCCACAAAACAGTGGGAAATGAGGAATTGGAAGGCCAAAGAGTGCTTAAAACCAGATTATGCACGACTATACTTACTGTAGGCAGAATGATCTTCATATTAGCAATCACTGTGTGTAGATAGTTAATGGTGCTCAGGCTTGTGCCAATCTCAATTCCTTCATTACTGGGGGTCTTCTAAAGTCGAAAGTCATTTACCGGAATTATAAAACTGAAGCAGACTCTTCTTCTGGAAACTGTAGAAAAGAGAGAGATCCGGAAAAAATTATGTTAGCTGAGGTGTGCACAAAATTGGAAGAACTAGGTTAAGTATTTAAACCCACAGATCCATGTAACTCTCACTGCGAACCAGAGCAGTCACTATGACACCAGCTCCAGCTGTCTGGGGAGACTTTCTCTGGCACACATATACCTTTAGCTCTGCAGGCATTGTACATATTTAATATGAGGGAAAGGTTTTTCTCTTCCGTTCCTTATTAACGCTCTTCATGTTCAGGAAAGCGGAAGTCCGCGTCTGGTGATTGAAGTCTGCATGGTACAGAAAGAGGAGAAGACATTAAAAGTGGGAAATTGTAGCGGCACAATACTTTTTGCCGAGAAATTTTTTGAAGAGTTCTGTCTAACACTATATACATTTTCTTGATTATCCAAGATAATTGTTAGAAGAAAAAAACAAGCAGATATTTTCCTGAAACTATACCAGTCAGTTACGTTAAAATATGAAAACCTAGAAATGTACACATTTTTAAAAGTGACCTAAAGATCAATGTTTCTCTCGCTGCGTAGTCACAGTGAGACCTCAGGCTGTCTGGGGAAACTCTTTGGCACACATGGCAGAACAGCCCAATACAGCAAATGATGGGAAGCTGAAAGCCACGGGGTGCACTACAAGCCTAGACACATTTTACTATATTTGAAGAAATAACACATATCTCAGCAAGACATAATCATGTTGCATGCCAGTCTCACCAGAATCTTCAACCTAATCAACTTCAAACTATTTAATATATAAAATATTATTATTACCTCAATTCTCCCACTTGTGCCCCGGTGTCGCACAGAGGCACTCTTTGGGTTTGCCATGACATGCACAGAAAGGTATCCTGCTATGCATAGTGCGTGGTCAATAGTACATGTAATGGAAATCTTAGCCTTCCAGCTCTGGGTTGACAGACTAAACAAGGTAAAAGCTCCTATTTGATTGTAGAAATCTGTTATAAGAAGAAAAAATGATCCCATGATCTAAATATTACTTCAAAAACACACAGGTGGAATGATAATTAGGCATGACCCAATAAAAGGTATTTTTCCCCACATTTATCCTCTGTGCTAAAAAGATTCATGTTTCTCTCTCTGCGAACCAGAACAGTCACGGTGAGACCTCAGGCTGTCTGGGGAGACTTTCTCTGGCACACATGACAGAACAACCCAATATGGTTAAGAATGGGGAGCTAAAGGCCACAGTGTGCACTACAAGGCTAGACACATTTTACTAGATTTGAACAAATCATGCATATCTCAGGAAGGCATAATCATGTTAAATGCCAGTCCCATTGGAATGATCATCCTAATCAACCTGCAGGTATATAGAAGAAAATGAATTACCTCAACTCTCCCACTTATGCCCTGGTGTTGCATGAAGGTGCTCTGTGTGTGCCATGGCATGCACAGAAAGGTATCCTGCCATGCATAGCGCATGGTCAATAGTACACGTAATGGAAATCTGAGCCTCCCGGCACTGGGTTGACAGGCCAAAGAAGGTAAAATATTATATTTGATTGTAGAAATCTGTTATAAGAAGAAAGAAAAAGATCCCATGAGCTAAATATCACTCAAAAAAAAAAACCACACAGGTGGAATGGTAATTAGGCATGACCCAATAAAGGGTCCCCCCCATTTATCCTGTGCTTAAAAGATTCATGTTTCTCTCTCTGCGAACCAGAACAGTCACGGTGAGACCTCAGGCTGTCTGGGGAGACTTTCTCTGGCACACATGGCAGAACAACCCGATACTGATAAGAATGGGGAGCTAAAAGCCACAGTGTGCACTACGAGGCTAGACACATTTTACTAGAGTTGAATTAATTATGCATATTTCAGGAAGGCATAATCATGTTAAATGCCAATCCCATTGGAATGTTCATCCTAATCAACCTGCAAGTATATATAAGAAAATATATACCTCAATTCTCCCACGTATGCCCTGGTGTTGCATGAAGGTGCTCTGTGTGTGCCATGGCATGCACAGAAGGGTATCCTGCTATGCATAGCGCATGGTCAATAGTACACGTAATGGAAATCTGAGCCTTCCAGCACTCGGTTTATAGGCCAAAGAAGGTAAAATCTCATATTTGATTGTAGAAATCTGTTATAAGAATAAAAAAAAGGATCCCATGAGCTAAATATCACTCAAAAAAAAACCACACAGGTGGAATGGTAATTAGGCATGACCCAATAAAGGGTCCCCCCCATTTATCCTGTGCTTAAAAGATTCATGTTTCTCTCTCTGCGAACCAGAACAGTCACGGTGAGACCTCAGGCTGTCTGGGGAGACTTTCTCTGGCACGCATGGCAGAACAACCCAATATGGTTAAGAATGGGGAGCTAAAAGCCACAGTGTGCACTACGAGGCTAGACACATTTTACTAGATTTGAAGAAAGCATGCATATCCCAACAAGACAATCATGTTACATGCTAATATATATATATAAAATATTACCTTAATTCTCCCACTTGTGCCCTGGTGTCTCATGGAGGCGCTGTGTATGCGTGCCATGGCATGCACAGAAAGGTATTCTGCTATGCTTAATGCATGGTACATGTAATGGAAATCTGAGCCTTTCAGCGCTGAGTTGACAAACCAAAGCTCATGTTTGATCGTAGAAACCTGAAAGTAGACGAAGAAAAGAAAAAAAAATTAAATAAATAAATCACACGAGCTAAATATCATCCAAAGCATCCAGGTGGAATAATATTTAGGCGCAGCTCATGAAAGGGTATATTTTCATTTATCTTTTGTGCTGAAACAGTCCCCAAGTCCTATTTCCAATAAACTAATGCCTCCTAAAGATCTAACTTCAACCTCAGCAGTCACAGTGAGATCAGTTACAGTTTTTCCGACACAGTAGGCGTAACATAATAGAATATAAAAAAAAAAATAAAAAAAAAAAATAAAAAAAAAAAAAAAAAGATAAGTGACCAAAGTGTGCATGAAAAAGCACATGTGCGGTGGATACCCCAGACTGTATGTATAGGCAATAAGACTCTATAAAGAAAAAATACCAGGACTACATAACAAATATTACAAAGCAAGGACACATAATATTTCACATTAAGCTATAACTTCGTTGCCAGAGGTGCTCACAGAAACTTAGTTTAAAGCATTGTATCTGAGAGGCCTGTTCTCAGAACTCTAGGAGTTCTCCACCCCTGTTATAAAGCATAAGTCTCATGCCGTTAACGACCACAATAACGCTACTTTCTCTAATAAAAGCCCTCAGTAAAATGGCAAATTGTTACCAGTCTGTGCTCGTTTCAATCCATAACGCATACGTCTTCTATGACACCCATTTTTCCTCTTAAATAGCAATAAAGCAGGCAGGTTCATTCTCCTACCGATCCATCTCCACGTGTGCGCCCTGGCTAGAGTTCTAAACGCCAGATACAGCAACAGTGTCGCCGTAAACGTTATTATTTTTACGTAATACTAGCAGCCATTTTCTCCAACGGAAATCTTTGTTGAGACTAGTTATCCACACCAAAATGGTTCCTTCAGCGAAGACACAGCGCTAACGATGCGTTTTGATTCTTGTGTATATCGCTCAATGCTATAGTGCTGTGGCGCTTGAGTCGCACTATGATTCGTGTTACTTTTGGTTCCTGCTATGTTATGGCGGGAGTTTTAAAGATTTCCGTTTTGCAGTGATTATTCAACTTGATGGCATTTATTCTTATTAATAATATGATAACAAAAGCCAGCTGTGACCCCGGAATAATGTAGCCCAGGTTCTTAAAGCACTTTAACCCCTTCAATCCCAGGGGTTTTTGGTACCGCAAGTCCCAAAGCAATTTTGCCATTTTTGCGCGATGTCGGTTCAGGATTATTCTCTTTTCTTGTGTGTACCCATGTAAACTATATATTGTTTTTCCAAGGAGAGCTAGAGCTTTCTTTTAATAGTTGGATGATTAGCTGAAAATTTAGAATGAGAAATTTAGTAAAAACTAGCGAAAATTAGAAAAAAGATTTTTCCCTCTGAATCCTCACAAAATTAGGTAAAGTGATGGAAAATCCCCTCCACATTTATCAATTCAGGTGTCCTGATTTCAGAAATACTTAATTTATATAGATTTTCCATACTTCCCAGCACTTATCAGGAACATACTAGAAGGTGTACATTTTTTGTAGAATTTTTATACTCAAGGCTTAGCGGGTTTGGGGGTTGTGAACGGGGGCAGGAGGGTTATACTGGGATGTAAGGTGTTTTACATTTTTTAAATATTTTATTTTTGTATAGGGACCTCTTGAACATGTTATTAATGTCAGTGATGTCACAATGACATCACTTATCTCACTTAACTTTTTAATTATTATCATTTATCTAATTATTTTAATGATTTTTTATTATTATTTTTTAAAATGACTAACCATTTTTTTCTTTGTTTTCTGTTTCAGCATGGGAGGAGGGTGAGAAACTCTCCTGACAGCGATATACTGCACCGATCACACTGTGATCCCCATAGACTTGCATAGAGATAGCAGCGTCTCTGTGCCTCATCAGAGGACAGGATATCCCCATTGGCATTTAAAAATGTAACAGCTTCTCGGCTTTCGTGCCGGAGGCTGTTACAGGAGATCGGACAGCAAGCTTATTGCTTATTGCTGCTTATCGTGGTTCTACAAGCTATTGAATCATAATGTGTTTTTAGTTTTTCACACATGGCTTCTCCACTTTGGCTTTACTTTTGTTGAAGAAATCATGACATGGTGTAATACGTCATATGTTGTTGTTCATCTGAGGTTGTGTTTACCTAATGTTTAGTCCTGATATGTAAAACCATATAATTCAAAGAGGGTGTACATTGTATTTAACATGACTGTATCCTAAAAAGGAATTCCTAATCTCTTCTCCTAATTTCTTTTTATAGTATAGTTCTACAAGCTATTGTGTAATAAGTCATGTGTTGTTGTTCATCTGAGGTTGTATTTACCTAATTTTTAGACCTTCTTACTTCTTATTGTAAAATCACTATGGAATCTGCTGGCGCTGTATAAATTAATGTAATTCGATCTGCACACCTGGAGGCAGCTGTTATCAGTCATTTGACATATTGAATAACTTTCCCTGCTCAAACACCATATTAAGCTGATTCTTTACGGCAATTCTAATGAGATCCTGCCCAAAGCAGAGAGTCAGACTGCATGATTAACACTGAACCATTCTATTCTTTACCACAAGGCAGTGTGTTTAGTAGATTGGGTTAAGATACTACAGCACATGCAAATAAAAGTACATCCATTGAAGCCTTCATGGAGGGGTGGCAACCAAAAGGCACAGCCCATTCACTTCACCTCCAAAAACGTGAGTCTACAAGGACTACAGATCCACTGTGGCATTTCCACTGACAAACAAAAAACGGACAGCATACGGAAAAATTATAACACACATGCACAAAACAAATAAAAAAAATGACTATGGCATTTATATAAGTGAGAGTATATAAAAGGTGCATGGGAGGGTTGAGAGCAGACTTAGTGCACTTACCAACACTCATTCTCTCTTAGAGGCAATGTGCCTAAAACAGAAATTAAGTAACTTATTATATTTATTTATATTATATTTTTTATTAATGTGGGCATGATACCCATATTTTTTTCACAGGCAAAAAGCGTTTATCTCAATGAAGAATTTCTTTCTTTCATTTAAAACCACTGCTTGCTTCTCATGCATTGCTTTCTCCTCTGACTGCATAATACTGTAGTCAGTGGGTTTATTAAATAAAGCAACAATTTGAAGGGGAGTTGCTGGTCAACCCATCATCTACATCAGTGCAGACCTCTACAAGAACAGCTTGTTTATTTGCTGTACAAAGTAGTTAAATCATTGATATTTCTGAAGGTTGTCACACAGATTAAACCTTGCAGGTTTAACCTTTCATAATACATAATTATATATTATAAACCACAAGTTCCCTGTAAACTCAAATTCAATATTCAGTGAATAATACACTAATACCGTGATGGACATAAAATATATTGGGTGAAGGACTCCCCCTGGTGGATATGTCCAATGTATAAGCACTAGATGTTCTTCCCAGTATAACCCGAGGCTGCCTTTTCATTTAGAAAGGGGGTGCCTGTTATTTGTGATATAGGCACCTTCATCAGGTCTCCAATGAGTGAATATTATTCAGTAGCTGCATTTTGCACATACAAAATGTGTGCATTTAGCATGTTAGTATTGCTGCACATTCACAATAGTAACCATTACTGACTATTTCAGCTGTTTTATCAGTAGTGTAGGGTATTGACTGTAGTGGATGATTGCATACATGTTTCCTTTACAAGCCATGTCAAGAAGGAGGTAGGCATATAGTTGTCAGAGTCTACAATCAATAGAACACTTCATGAAAATAAATACAGAGGGTTTAATACAAGGTGCAAACCACTTGTAAGCCTCAAGAATAGGAAGGACAAATTAGACTTTGCCAGAAAGCATAGAAAAATGGCTGCCCTGTTCTGGAACAAAATACATTGGGAATATGAAAGGAAGATCAACCTATACCAGAACGATGGAAGAAAAATAGTAAGGAAAGGGTAAGGGACGCCATGACACAAAGCTTAGCGTAGGTGTATAGGGCTATGCTTTCAGCTCATATTCAGCCAAATCTTGCAAACCTGATAGGATTGCTCTTCAAAGTACAGCTGGACAATGTCTAATTACTTTTGAGACCCTGAAAATGGCTCATGTTCATGCAATCTGTTCGTTAAACCCCTTGAATTCAAATTTAAGCTAAAAGTCTTAAATTAAATATGTATTGCTTCATTTCAAATCCAGGGTGGTGGTGTACAGAGCCAACATTATTAAAATTGTGTCAGTGTCCACTTTACTGGCCACTTTATTAGGTACACCTTGCTAGGTTAAGTATGCCTTCAGAAATGCCTTCTTTCTTCATGGCATACTTTCTACAAAATGCTGGAAACATTCCTCAGAGATGTTGGTCCTTATGGACCTTATAGACATGATCACGCAGTTGCTGCAGATTTGTCGGCTGCACATACATGATGCAAATCTCCCTTTCAACCACAAAGGTGCTCTATTGGATTGAGATCTGGTGACTGGAGGCCATTGGAGTACAGTGATCTCATTGTCATGTTCAAGAAACCAGTTTGAGATGAGGTGAGCATTGTGATATTTTGCATTATCCTGCTGCGTGCACTGTGGTCATAAAGGGATGGACATGGTCAGCAACAACAGTCAGGTAGGCTGACACGTTTAGACGATGCTCAATTGGTCCTCCAAACCATTACACCAACACCAGCCTGAACCGTTGATACAAGGCAGGATGGATCCATGCTATTGTTTATGCCAAAGTTTGACCCTGCCATCTGAATGTCGGAACTGGAATCAAGACTCATCAGACAAGGTAACGTTCTCCCATTGACCAATTCCATTGACCAATTTTAGCCCTGGTTTCCTGTTCTTAGCTGACAGGAGTGGCACCTGGTGTGGTGAAAATGTTTCGCCCCTCCTCTTATGGGGGACACCTCTCTTGAGCCGAAAGCCTCCCGGGAGCTCTTGAGTAAATCCGCAGAACCTTCAGAGTGGCAAGCGCAGATATCTGGGAGAAGTAAATAATTCAGACACACACAAGGTGTTCGTTCTCAGTCACTTCTCAATTTATTCATTGTTGCGAGCGGGTTTAAATACTATTTCAGGGAGACTGCTACAAAACCATTCACAAAGAAAAATGTAACACTCAGCATATAGTTGGTACCACTAATCCACATCAAACACAGACTAAGGTAAAAAGTTCTTATTTACACAAGAGTAAATATCTTCCTAGTATACAGACAAGTAAACAAATGTTATCTCGTAACTTAAGGATGAGAAAGAAATCATTAACAAGACTTGTCTATGTTGGCAAAAAGTGTCTACAACAACATGTATATTTAATACAAAATGGTGTTCATTTAAATTTCATATTTACATGTGGTCTTCTGCTGCTGTAGCCCATCTGCTTCAAGGTTCAATATGTTGTGTGTTCAGACATGATATTCTACATACCTTGGTTGTAATGAGTGGTTATTTGAGTTACTGTTGCCTTTCTTTCATCTCAAACCAGTCTGCCCATTCTCCTCTGACCTCTGATATCAACAAGGCATTTCATCACACAAACTGCGCTCATTGGATTTTCTCCTTTTTCGGACCATTCTTCTATAAACCCTAGAAGGTTCACGAGAAAATCCCTACGTAGATTAGTTAGTTTCTGAAAACTCAGACCCGCCTGTCTGCCACGTTCAAAGTTACTTTAAATCCCCTCTCTCTCCCATTCGATGACCGGTTAAACTTGTATGCTGTGTGTGTGTATTAGTATATATATATATATAAATATATTATATATAATATTATATATATATATATGTATGTACTCTGTTGTCCTTTCCTGAGCCCTGGTAGAGGGGTGTCCTGTCCGGATCTTGTGTGCAGCCTGTCCTTGTAACCTGTACTCCTGATTCTGCAACCTGTTTCTACTCCTTTGGCTCTGTCCTGCCTTTTCTGTCCATAGCTGCCAGAGATCTCTATATCCTGTTATCTCTAGTGGATACCTCCCGCTGCTATCTCAGTGTCCTGGTATGTGGCCACAAAATCCTGATGGCCCAACACTCAGGGTAGTGTGGTTACCCTACATCTGGTCCCGTTATTCCACTCTTGCATGGTGACTCCTGGAATTCCATCATTCGGAATGATGACATCCATGGAAGAGCTGCAAGTTGAAAAACCACTGCTGACTAAAAAGAAAACAAAAGCGCATCCTCATATTTGTAAAAAAACCCTCTTGATGACCCTCAAGACTTTTGAGATTATATTCTGATGATTGAAAGGTGGAATTTACGGGTCCAGTTGCATCTGGTGTAAAGAAACATAGCACTCCACAATAAGAATATCATACCAATAGTCAAACACAGTGGTAATAGTATGATAGTCTGGGACTGCTTTGCTGCAACTGGGCGACTTGCCATTATTGATGAAATTATGAATTCTGCCAGAAAATCCCGAAGGAGAATGTCCAGCCATCAGTTTATGACCTAAAGTCAAGTGCAGTTGGGCTATGCAGCAGTACAATGATCCAAAGCACACAAGCAAGTCTACCACTGAATGGCTCACATAGAACAAAATGGCTTTAAAGTGGTCTAGTCCAAGTTCTGACTTGACTCTAATTGAGATGCTGTGGCATGACTTTAAAAAGGCAGTTCATGATTGAAAGCCCTCCAATTCTGCCATAGGCGTTGCTACAGGGGACAATGGAGGGGAAATTGCCCCCCTAGATTACTCCTTGCCCCACCTTTTGACCCCCACCAAATTTGGAAACCCTCTGCAAGCTGCAGGACCAAATGGCACTCTGCCATCTAAACATATAGGCACACTGGGCAGTTGCCCAGTCTTCAGGGCCGTGCCAAGAAAGGAGCAAGACTGTGATCTCCCCATCCAGCGCTGCTCAGCAGGCACCGGATGAGCAGTGCTGGTTGGGGAGATCACAGATCTCCTTCTCACCGGCTCAACATTAGGAAGCGCAAGGTCTGTCACTTTAGACCTCGGCTTCTGTGTTTGCTAATCGCTACGCACTGGCAATTGATGCCGAGCGCTGGGATATGACATCATACCCCTGCGCTCTGCATCAATGGCCGGCGCATAGTGATGAGGGAGCACTGAAATGACATACCTCTTCCTCACAACACAGGATGGAGGATGATGGAAGATGAGAAAGGTAAGAAATGGGGGAAAAGGGGTACAAGGGCAGTCAATTTGTATATATTGCTCTCTCTCTCTCTCTCTCTCTATATATATTATATAATATATATATATATTGTGACAGAAAGCAGGGGATGATAATGGAGGGAGTGTATATATCCCCTTATATTTTGCAGGGTGGTTACCCACAATAGTTTTACTAGCCCCAGGGAGATGTATTGTTAATAATGGAATTATTAATGTCTGTTGTTGTTATGTGTGTTTTGGGTCCCTGGGGTGGAGCATTTGGAGAGTAGGGCGGGCCAGTGCTCCACTCCACAGTTTATGAGCAGCCGAAGACCAGCAGGTGGGAATCCAGTCTGGAGATTATCGGATACTCTCCTAGCACTCACCTGGTTCCACTAATTAATGGGAGAGGCAGTTAAGTATCCTCCTGGTCTCAGTGCAAGAGAGATCATTTGGCTCCCTGAGAGAGAGAGAGGGGGAGAGAGCTGCCAAAAACACTGACTGCTGCAATTATTGCATATACTTTGTTATTTTGTTTGTTGGGAACGGATATGCCGTCCAACTGCAGTTAGGTTGGAGTACCCTGTATTCAGGGCCGGCCTTTGGGGTGTGCGACCTGTGCGACCGCACAGGGCAGCCACACTCCAGGGGGCGCCGCCGCGGGATCCCGCAGCCGCTGGTCCGCTGCTCCCAGTAGCGTACCTAGCGGGGGTGGTCCGCACCGGGTGGCGCTCATCAGGGGGGCACCCCGGCACCCCTCCAAAGACGGACAGTAATGTCCGCCGCTGAAGGAGCAGGCTCGCAAGGGAGCGGTATCAGAGGTCTTTAACAGACCTACGGCTCCCTTGAGTGATTTTAAGCCGGTTGAACCCGGCTTAAAATCACTCAAGGGAGTGGGAGGTCTGTTAAAGACCTCCGATACTGCTCCCTTGTGATACACGCGGCAACAGCTGCTGTGCGCCGGGGTTTGTTGTCAGATCCCGGTGCACAGCACTGAAGCCGCGCCCACCGCTGTCCGTGCCCTCTGACCCGGAAGAAGACAGAAGAACTGAAGAAGAGGAGCGAAGAGGAAGAAAAGAAGCTGTAAGGAGAAAAGAGGAAAGGTTTTTGGTGTATATGTGCGGATTGGTGTATGTGTGCGGATTGGT
>VKOC01027421.1:0-14697 GCA_009364415.1 Spea multiplicata
CCTTAACAGATTCTCACACCGGGGCCCTGAGGTGTCTAGTTACGCCCCTGGTCAGGAGCTAATCCGCGGCTCAACCAAGCATGGCCAGCTCATGATAAACTGAGCTACCAGAAATATGTTTGTAAATTGCTTAAATGTACCTGGGGTCCAATCACTAAAGAGGGAGTTTGCAGAAGAGTTTAACATTTCAATACCTTGATATCACTATACATTATTAAGGGAAAACTACAGTGAGCTTCTCATCCAAAACAATTGGCACTGCATAACACATAGATAATGTGGGCTTACTGGGCTATTATACAGGGGTTACTCAGCAGTTCTTCTTACAGTACGATCTATGTTATCTGAATGTGTATGTCAGTCTGTGGGAATATTATTGTATTTTAATAAGTTTCACAAAGGTTACGATTTCCAATATAGACCCGGCAATATTGAGACATAAACAAATTATTTTTATTGATTAAGTAGGATTTAAATTCAGTGACAGATAATGTTATTATCCCTAACAGAAATCACATTTGGAATATGCAGTTCAATTTTGGGCACTAATTCATCAGAAAAATGATTGAATTGGAAAGAGTTAAAAAGTGAATATATAGAATAGATGATTATGGACATTTGTTTTCGATAAACTGGATATTTACTCTAGAAAAGTACAAATGCATTCCATACATGTATGAGAAGGAAGCATGAGTATTACTGAAACATATGTAAAAACATAAAATGAAACAATATTACTGATGCTTGTCTTTCACTTAATTAACAACATTTTTTGTACACAATATTAATGCCAAGGGATCTTCGGTGGTATATGTACCTTTGGGGCCGATTTAGGCCAGCGCCCCTGGTAAACGTCTCCGGTGGATATGACGTTCTGCTGACTCCTGGAACCCAAAAGTCATACTCTCAGTTCAAAGAACCCACTCACAAAGACGCACATGCAGTTGCTGATGGTGTGCCTTCTCAGATTGAATAAAGAGTAATACATTTTTACAACCGGTGGGTAATATAAGATCTGAAAGGGTAGCTTTACATTATTTATAGAATACATTTTCTTAATGAGAGAAAGGTCATTTTTGCTAAAGAACTTACTGAGCATTCAAAATAATATAATCATTCTGATATAGTGTATATTCCTTTAATACAATGTTAAGTCACTATGTTTCTGTTAAACTGGGTTGATCCAGGAAATACCATTCTCCATAGTAAGGACGTTTCATTTTAGGGGGTATTTCCTGTCAAAACAGTAGAACAATGGAACAGGCATATCAGCCAATGTTAACATATTCTTTGAGGCAATGCATATGCCATTTTGAACGAACTGTCTGCTGTCCAGCCTCATGTAATCCTTACAAAATACTTTATGTTGCTGATTAGAAATCTAGCTCTCTCTTCTTTGTTAAAATATATATACACGATTTACTGGCTATAGATCTAGATATTTGGAGTATATCTGAAATTGTAAATTAAAAAACTGTATCATTGGTAGATGGAATTCTTCAATGTATTATAATAGTATTTCTAGATAATTAATAAAGAAAATTGCATTTTTCATCACAGGACTGGTCCTTTGGTTTCTAGGACCTGTCAATGAAGGTACCACAGAAGATCTCCGCTAAACCACTTATTTTAACATTTTATTTTGTTTATTCTGAAAGAAGTTCAAATAAGAAGACTTCTGCCTTTAACTCCTGCAAGGAACACTATAAAGTGCATAATGCCTGTGGGAGGAAAACTGAAGTAAAACACTGCCATATGTGACATCAAAGCTGAATTGAGAATCGCATGCGCCCCAACTGTCCCGATTTGGGCAGGACAGTCATGATCTTGGGACTCTGTCCCGCCTATCTCTACCTCTGTGCCGCTTTGCAGAGGCTGAGGAAGGGTGAGACGAGAGCGGTACTCACCTCGTTGGCAGCTGCAGCCTGCAGGACTAGTTGGGAGATCAGAATCTCCCTCTAGTCGGCTTAACATCAGCGAGACCCGGCTTTCATGCTCCCTATATGATGTCATACCCCTGCATCAATAATCGGCGCATAGTAATGAGGAAGCAGTAAAGTGACAGACCCCGTGCTCCCACTACAGGATGGAGGAAGGGGGTGTAAGGCCAGTGTACGTATATATGTGTGTGTTTGTAAGCTTGTGTGTGTGCATGGGCAGATGTGTGTAAGGGTAGTATAGGTATTTGTAAGCTGGTGTATAAGGGCAGTGTATGTGTATATGTGTGTGTAAAGGCAGTTTATTTGTATATGTGCATGTGTAAAGGCAGGTGTGTATAAAGCCAGTGTATGTGTATATGTGTGTGTAAAGGTAGTTTATTCAAATATGTGTGTGTAAAGGCAGGTGTGTGTAAGGGCAGTGCACGTGTATATGTGTAAGGGCAGTGCACGTGTATACGTGTAAGGGCAGTGCATCTGTATATGTGTAAGGGCAGTGCATCTGTATATGTGTATGTGTAAGGGAAGTGCACCTGTATGTGTGTATAAGGGCAGTGTACGTGTATATGTGTATGTAAAGGTAGTTTATTCAAATATGTGTGTGTGTAAAGGCAGGTGTGTGTGTGAGGGCAGTGCACGTGTATATGTGTAAGGGCAGTGCATCTGTATATGTGTAAGGGTAGTGCATGTGTATGTGTATAAGGGCAGTGTACATGTATATGTGTATGTGTAAGGACAGTGCACGTGTATATGTGTGTGTAAGGCAATGTACATGTATATGTGTAAGGGCAGTGCACATGTGTATGTGTGTGTAAAGACAGGTGTGTGTAAGGGGATATTTCAATCACGGTCTTTACTTCAAAGAGATAAGTACATATTATGTAGTTAAAAATGCATTTATATCTATATATATATAGCGTTAGTGTGTAGCGTTTTATAATTGCCCCCCCCTACTTTGTTCCCTGTCCCCCCATGTGCCCCCCCTAAATATGAAAGCTGGAGATGCCACTGCTTGTGCAATCAGTCCAAAGATTATAAATTGGTGTCTATGACTGGGCAATCCCTTGAAAACTCCATCCCTATATCTGACTTAGTTTTGGATCAATGGTGAGGAGGAAGAGGATGCACTGGAAATTGGAACAGTATTTCAGGAGGTGATTTAGCTTTCTTGACTCAGGTCTGGGTTGATGTCAGTTGGGCTTGCGCTGCACTACAGCTTGTTCACCTGCTTGGCATTCCTTACCCAAATGTGCCACAAAGGTGGCCAGTGTTATGATGCTATCTGATCCATGCACACATGCAACATGTTAGCGTCTGGACCAAAATCTTAAACAAAAAAAGGAAGTTGAGCTTGAACTTGGCTAGTTCCCCTTTACTCTTGCCAAGCACGGCTAAACCAGATGTTGGGCTTGACCCACCACACAGTCTTAGTGTGTACATTTGATCTAAACAAAAATTGTTCTAGTGACATACATACACCATATGGCTTATCCTTAATATTAATACCCTTGTAATATATTTTAGTTAATCATTTTATTTTGCATGTACTGATAGTATGTATTTTTTTGAGAATGCTTTCTATTAATTTACTAACCATCCAATGCTAAAGCTATGGAGATGTGTTTTCTTTTTGGAAAACGGCAGAATCATAAATTTTTCTTTAATCTGCTTTAAAAACCACACGTGAAAACAAGTCAATCCTGGATTCAATCTACTGTGTCTGCTGACAGCAATAAATTGATTTCCTTTCCCCATTGAATAATGCCACTCATCATTTACAAAATGCTATCTAAAAACACTTACAACATGTCTTTAACATTTGACAAGGGTCTTATTTTTTTAATAATGATTCTGTCCCATGTAAGAAAAAAATGTTCATTTAATTTTCAAAATGTACATAATTTCCAAAGGATGTGATAAAATTTGCTTGCTGCCAATCAAGTATCCAATAAGTTTAACTTGACAATCCAGATATGCTTTTAGCCACATCTTATTCATACTTACTCTGCCCATTCTGTGCATTAATAGTGTGGTTGCCAGTGGTCCAGAATATTGTGACATTAGTAAGTAGGAGACAACCAGCACATGTCTGGTTGTTAGGACTGTCCCATGCAATTTTTCATAGTGTTTTTGCAAATGCAGTTTGGTGAATATAAATAATGACTGCCTTTTACTTGGTGCCTTTTTCCAGGCATGGTTAGACGCATGACCAGGAATATCTGGAAGAAAAAAACAGCAGAAACTAGCGCTTTTTGAGATATTAGAAGTCTTGCTAGAAATAATCAAGTTTCACCAAATGTATCTGCACAAATATGTATAATGCGTACAATCTTCATTCTTTCCTTTCTACTTTCCTTCGTGCTTTCACAGTAAGAATGGGATGATAGAGAGGTCATACAGGGGTGCAGGTCAGGCCAAACAACAAGAGACTGAGTTCATGTTAGGATATTATTTATCATCATTATTGTCATACTTTAACACTGCTGCTCCCCCATCCTAGGCTAGCTGCCTACCCTGTGTCTTGGACTTACTGCCTGCTATTGTTCACTCTATTTATTAACTGATTTGCTGTATATAAAATAATTGCTTTTTCATATAGGCTTGGTGCACAAAGTCAACATACAATTAAAAATAAAGTACACACAATGTAGACAAACAAAAAGAAAAGCAAAATTGTGAACATATCGCCATTTCTGGAATATGTCCAGTCTTACCAAGAAAATATGTTTTTACCACTGCTCCTGGTCTATACTACTTCCAAATAGAAGTGGTTAAACATATTATGTCTGCCTCTAACATAGCAACAACACAAAATTACCATCATTAGGCATCATCATTCTCCGTGTCATTATCACTAGTGCAGCTCATCACAACTCTGCCGCCACCAGGGTCTCCTCCTTTTTGACCAAGATGTTGTAGTTCAAAATGATGGCCATTGGTAAGCTCTCCTTTTCTTTTGTTGACAAGAATAATACTGTCATCTCTGTTGTGGTCCTCTGTTAACAGATACCAAGCTGTTTTTTTAGAATGGACATCCCACAGTGGTTGATATGGACAAACAAAAATTCTTTATTTTGGGTATTGGGTAAGCAGCCAGTGTGGCCTGTAATAATAAAGAAATCTTAAGCTTTTCTGTTTCAATTATTCAATTCTTCTCTAAGAAAAGATAGATATGGTAATAAGAAATTACAAAAATAGTTATCACATTGATATTAACTTAACCACGCATTATAGCGGACCTACCCTGATGAGCTCCTGTAACAGAAAAGCTTTGCCTCTGATTTCTGATTAAACGTCAATTTCTTCCAAAACAATGCACAAGTTCATAAAATAGTGTACCCGACATTGAAATGTGTAAATGTATAACTCCTTTTTAAGAATATCCTCAGATGCAGATGAGAAGGTCATGGGGATTTAAAAAAATCCCCATTTATAATTATATATACTTGAAATTTATGGCAGAGAATGGGACTTGTGACTGTGTATAAAATGTTTTTTCTGCATATTTTCTGCATATATTCGATCAATATAGTAGTCCAGATGATCTTTGATTAATATCGTAGTTTGGGTGCAAAAATGGCACAGACAAATTGTTAGGGGATCTGACTAGTTGTTGCAGACAAGCTGTTTGGGGGCACTGATAAGTTGCTTGGGGAGAAAGATGGCACTAACAAGCTGTTTGGGTACACTGGCTAGCTGTTTGGTGGCAAAGATGTCACAAGAAGGCTTTTGGGGTCAAAGATTGCACGGACAAGCTGTTTGCGGGACAAAGACTGCAGAGTCAAATTGTTTAGGAGTACTGACAAATTGTTTGGAACAAAGATTACACAGACAAACTGTTTGGATGCACTGGCAAACTGGTTGGAGATAAATATGGCACAAGCAAGCTGTTTGGGGGTACTACAAGCTGTTCAGTACCAACATGGGTTAGGCAAGCTGTTTGGGTGCATTGACAAGCTGTTTGGGGACAAAATAGCACTGACAAGCTATTAGGAGGCACTGACCAATTGTTTGGGACAAAGGTGGCGTAAACAAGATGTTTGGGGGCACTGACAAGCTGGCTAGGGACAAAGATGGCACAGACAAGCTGTTTGGGGGGTACTTACATGCTTTTAGGTGAACAAGATGGCACTGACCAGCTGTTTAGGGAATTGATAAGCCGTCTGATGACAATGACGGCACAGAAAAGCTGTTTGAAGACATTGACAAGCTGTTTTAGTGGCACTGGGAAACTGTATCAAATATGGGCCATACAAGTTGTTTAGGGCACAGACAAGCTGTCTCAGGCAGAACTCACAGGCTGTTTGGGGCAAAGGTGACACTCACGAGCTGGTTGGGGCAAAGCTGGAACTGTGGGGCATGTTGCTTGCTGAAGTTGAGGGGCCCTGGGGCATGATGCCCTGTGGTTTCTAGTTATCCCCCTGCTTCTGTTGTAAGCAAAATGTGAGTCCAGATGGTTTCAGGGACCTACCCCTTTTGGAAAATGTAATTTCGAAATAAAAAATCTGAATTTTGTCTTACACAAAAATTAAAACAAACACGGAAAAAAACGGAAAAAACTAATTTAGTCCAAATCTATTTTGCTTGTTGTCTATTACCCATATTTGTCTCCTGTGGCTGTACTTATAATATGGTTATGTAGACTCATCTATTTTCTTTTGAGTCTCATTCCCACCAGTATCATACTTTTTATGCTCTTGTGTTAATCCTTTTCCCCTTGCCCCTGATGATAGTTTGGACATAGGTTAACTTATTTTTGCCATCCTCTCGGGCCCAGGTCATCATTCTCGTCCTCCACCTGTTGCGTTCCCCTACATGACCTCATTTAGATGAGTTACCTCCGGTAGTTTGAATATGCAGTGTATTCGTTTTGTAGTTTTATTTGTTTTCGTTTCCGTTCTGTTCCTTTGTTACTGTAATTGTCCACTGTCATTTCGCGGTCCCCACCGCACCGCGGTTCTCCTCTGATCCTTTGTTCCTTACCTGTGCATGTCTTGTAATTGTTGGCCCTGGCATGCGGTCCAATTCAGGACCCTGTCGTGTCTCAATGGTTCCACTTGCTGCACGATGTTCTTTCTCGGGTCCTTGGTCATGCATATTTCGGTTCTGTACCATATTGTGCATATTTTGCATTGTTGCCACTGCTGCACGATGTTCTTTCTCGGGTCCTTGGTCATGCATATTTCGGTTCTGTACCATATTGTGCATATTTTGCATTGTTGCCACTGCATGTATGTTCTCAATCAGTATGCATATTTTCAATAAAGGAGAATTGACTAACTTATTTTTGCCATGAGAAAATGAAAGTCATGTATTGCCACATAAATCAACAATGAAATCCATTTTGTCTGTTCATCTGTAAAATGAGATACAAATTCCTGTTTTCGGCAGAAAAGATGCTAAAATCAGAATGTGCGAAAAAATAGGATGACTCATTGAATAAAATGTTTGAAATTATTTTCTTGTGCCTAGAAAAATTGGTTTAACTGTTATTCTTACTTTTAGATATTTTAAATAAAGAAATTAAAAACTTGGTCATAATTAACTTGTACCTCAATGGCATTGTCCTTCCATTATAGTGCCTTGGAGTGGCCAGATTTGAATTTATGCTAAATCATAAAAGCGAAGGAAAGACACAGCTTCAATGTTGATATTGCCACCACTGAAATAAACTCTGCCCATGTATGACCCAGAGATTAATCTGAATTAATAAATGAGAAATACAATTTATTATTGTGGACATAATGCAACGGATTACCATAAATACATTACTTGTCTATAACATCGTTATGAAAATCTTCATATTTCTTCTTCCTGTCTTATTCTTCAAGCATGCTATTTCAAATATATATACCCCATGGGGAATCAAGAATATGCAATCTATCCTGTAATAGATACTGCCAGGAATTTGCTATTTATATAAAGATGCAATCTATTATTATGATCAGTGAAAAAGTGGATGTGGTATATTTGTTGTACTCAGCTGGTCAACACATATGTGCTCTAAGGGGGCACATAGGATTCCTCAACAACACCAGAATGTCCCTGAGTGATTATGGGACATCAAGTCTTTCGCTGATGTGATAATAGTTCTCTAGTCTGTTACATGTGTACATTCTATTGGTCTCTTAGTACAAGTATGTCAGGGCCCGGGTAATCAGGCTGGGTAGGAGCCTCATTGTATGTTAAACAAAGGATAAGACAGATAGGCACAAAGGAATACGCCACAGGCAGGATTCCAGGGAATGCTATGTACTGTATAATATGGCAGGGCAAACAAATACAGGTTAAAAAGTCTCTTAGCAAGACAAACGTACATATGGCCGTAAGCCCTCTGGACAGGGCACAAGGCAGGAAGCCCACTGGACAGGGCACAAGGCAGGAAGCCCACTGGACAGGCCACAGGGCAGGAAGCCCACTGGACAGGCCACAGGGCAGGAAGCCCACTGGACAGGGCACAGGGTACGAAGCCCACTGGACAGGGCACAAGGCAAGAACACAGGGGATGGAGTGAGGAGTCGGAATAACCAGACGCTTCTCCTTTACTCAAGGATAGGATATCTTAACCTGGAGGAACTTCTCGAAGCCACCTTGGTCAAGGCGCAGGTTCCTGGCGCTGTGTTCCTGTTCTTCAGCGGGGGCTGGAGAACAGGAACACAGCTGGCAGGGCTGAAGGTAGAATCACGTACAAATCAGGTACAGGTACAGGGCAACACGGCCCCATCACTACAATTCAAAGGCCCTGACTGAAGGGCAGAGCAGGATGAAATAGGCAGGCTCAGTCCAGTCAACAAGGCTCAGCTGGTTCCACTGATTAGGTCTGGGTGCTCTACAGTGAGAAGGGTTACACCCAGGTAAGCAAGGGCAGCTGGTCTGCTCGTTAGCCTACAGGGTACCATGCACACACATTAGGCCTCTAGGGGCTGCTGCTGATATGACACGAAGTAAAATAAATACAGAGTCCTAACAAGGTAGTTTTATAATTCTATAGATTTATTCTTGTGACCCGATGACTACCGTCATAAATGTCATAAGACTCTATTGCAATTAACAGTTTAACACATCCTTCAACAGTTTTTCATATTTTCATGCCTTAACAAAACCTAGTTGGCTCAAATGACATTTGAAATTTGACATTTGAAATGAAATTATTGTCCTTATGATGCATATTGGAACACGACCAGAGAATAACTTCAGGAGGCATTAACATTGTTTCACTGACGTTAAATATTTCCTCCTAGTGAATTAAGATCTTGAGCAGAAATTGGCAAATTTGTTCTTGTTTATTAAAACATTGGGTATTATAAGTAATTGACTACTGAAATGCTTGATGGTTACTAGACTTGTGCACAAAAACGATTCAAACTAATGGAGCATTTAGCGGGAAGAAGCTCACCAAGAAAGAATAAAGAAGAACAAAAGGAGACAAGACAAGAAGGGGAGCTGCAGAAAAGCACACAGGGACACAGAAGCAGTTGGTAGATTAGGTAGGGAGGAGACATTGAGGTTTTTCTAATAATAACACACCCTCTTCAAAATCAAACATGTAGGAGAGATACAGCCTCGGACTGGCTAACAGGCACACTGGGCAAATGTCCACTGGGCTGCTGCATGGCAGATCAGGTGCTGTAGTGTGCAACTAGTAGCTAGATATGCCTGGTTACATGCTACGTGAGCATAAAAACATAGTCCCTGGCCTGTCATTTCCAGACTTTGACCAATGTCAATAGGCAGCCTGTCACGGACTGGGTCCAAACAGATGGCTGATAGGACCCAGCGCGCCCGATGTAGTTTACAGGAGTCACGATGCAGCAGTGGAGTCTGGGACAGGGCCTGGTTGCAGGGTGACCACACTCGCCCAGGCGTTGAGCACCTAGGTTAGTACAGCCAAACACCAGCGCCCTGATATGGCAGCAGATGTAGTCCAGAACAAAACGAATCCTGCAGGCACCCTGGAGCAGGCATGAAGAATATCCCATGGATCACGAGCAGGATGCTGCAGGCTGGGAGAATGAAGGCTAAGCAAAGGGTTAATATAGCAGACACATAACACAGCAAGGGAAAGGGAGACCAGGCAAGACACATGACATACAAGATATACACGATAAGTGGCACAAGGCAAGGAATACACATAACCAGACAAGATATGAACAAGACAGGACATCCCAGAACCGGGGATACAGACAGGATAGTAAAGGACACACCACAGGTTACATCACAGACTGACACACATGAATACAGAAACTAGC
Organism: Spea multiplicata; assembly: GCA_009364415.1. Taxonomy (NCBI): domain Eukaryota; kingdom Metazoa; phylum Chordata; class Amphibia; order Anura; family Pelobatidae; genus Spea; species Spea multiplicata. The sequence goes on from VKOC01027421.1 coordinate 10,187, forward strand.
CTAGGACTAATGATAACTATTGGAGATTCAGTCACATGATATGGCCATAGTATGCTTAGCCCACCACTACACCAAAGTACTCCAATGACAGTGGGTCCTAACGCTAATCCCTGCTGACAAAGATACAAAACAAACCAAACCAAACATGGAAACCAAACACATAGCACTGAGACATACCTTAGACTGCAAACTGCAGACTGAGACAAACAGAACACACAGGTGGGGCACACCTAATAAAGGAAGCAGAGCTGAAGCAAAGAGCCGGAGCAGAAGCAAGGAATGGAAAATAGAACAAAGCAAAAGGAAATCCAGGAATGGATCAAAGCAAAGCAGAGAAACTAAAGCAGGACAGATATGCAGCTCCGCAGCCTGGGCAGAACGTGACACAGCCTCTGGCCATAAAGTGCGAGAGCTGCCTTGATATCCCCAGTTAGGCCTTGGAGGGACAGCATATTGATATTGATTTGTAATTTCTTGCAAAGGATTGTTGTAAAACAGATTTGGGCTCCCAGTCACTGAATCATATGGGAGTCAAAGTCTTAGTTTCCTGTATGATCATCAACTAAGGATGTTGGAGTCACTGTTACTTTATTTAATAAAAAAGAAAAAGTAGGTTTAAAAGTTGGATACAAAAACAATCGCATGAATCTCAAGCCATTTCTTAGAGATAGTATACAAAACCTAACCTTTAGCACAACAGATGTAAAATTTACTAGTAGAAAGCAATACTTTTGAGTGAACGAGGCATAATCAGCAAATTACCAGGCTTTCCAAAAGCTCCAGTGAATTATACAAGTGCATTTCATGAATGCAAAATTAAGAAGTCAGAAGCTAAAGAGATTGGAAATACGCACTTGGCTCTCTTGACCGAATCCATGATTCTTGATGACTACAGTTAGAAAGCACATAAAAATATTATTTGTAGAAAATGATAATATAAAAAAAAACAATTGTATTTTCTCTTGCTAGTGCTACGACCAATATTTTTATCTTTTTTTTTATTTACACAAGGGAAAGTCCACCAGGTCTTGTTCAAAATCCAACCTTTAAAATACTATATGACTTCAATATTTCCAGTACTAATGAGTTTATCAAAACAGAAATAGGTTTTGGCTTTGGGGTTTTATACCAATGATTAACTTAGCCTGCAGAAATTGGATTTCCATGCATTAGTAAAATACATGCTAACTATTAAGTATTCTGCTTCTCGGCTTTCACAAAATCTTAATTAATTTCTAAGAAGTGTGTGCCAATCATGCGATTTTCCAGCCAGTCACATTTAGAACCTTGAGGTTTTGTAGCAAATTAAGCTAGAGAGATCCATAATAATGTTTCATGACATTTTAATTTAAATGCTACTTCATTACATTTGCCCGTCTGGTAGTTTTTACCATAGTGATTCTCCTCTAGAGTATGAATTGATATTGAACTTCTCTGACTTATTATCATCAACTTCCTGCATTAAAAGAATTCTGTATTAGATTGCTGCATATGCGCGCTGCAATAAGGAATAACTGGACTACATAAAGCAGAAGATAAAATGTCAGCTGCTTGTATGTCTTTAGGGGGGTTTAAACGGAACTGGATATCATTTATGTTTTTTACAAGATAGAATTTTATTTTCTGTGACTTTTTAATATGACATTATATAAAGCTATTAACTTTTTTTTCCAAAAATAAACGTAAAAATAACTATAAAAATATATATTGAAAGTAATAAAAGGGAACGGCCATCGAAAAAAAAAAAGTTTCCTCCTTGAGTATAAAATACATGTATACATTCTGTATACAGTACAGTAGATCAGCATTGACAAGAAGCCTAATTTTATCTAATTTTGTTCCAATAAACTTCCTGCAGATAAATATTGCACAGAGCTAAATCATTATAGCAATATTATTTAAGTCCATTCCACTATAAAGTTTCACTAATCAGAGTGGCTACGTAATTATGCAGTGACACATACAATGATGTGAGTATATAAATGTGTGTATATATATATATATATATATATATATATATATATACCTTGGCAAAGGCTGACTGGAGTTAAATTACTAGCATTTTGAAATACCCTGGGGTATCTACTTTTCAAAAATATATGGCTTAATGGGGTAAATTTTAGAGACCCAAATAAGCCACGGGGCAGTATTACAAGGTTCGAAAAAAAATAAAAATAAAACAGTTTTGAAATAGCAATACTCTACTTCTACTTATTGCACTATAACTTGCATAAAAAAACATTGGGTATTTCCAAACTCAAATACAAATATTAGAACCATTAAGCAGCTGTTTTTCATTAGCCTCTGTAGATGAGTAAAATATTTTTCAAATAAAAGTTAGAAAAAGTGCTTTTTTCCCCTTTTTGTCACCATACGTTATTATTTATTTTTATGGTAATTTAGATGATATGATCAAAATAATGTTATCTAAATAAAGTCCTTCTTGTCCTGGAAAAAACAATGTACAACTTGTGTGGGTACACTAAATTAGAGGAAATTACAGCACGAGCACCATAAACGTGTTAACAAAGGGTTCACAAAGGGTACAAAAAGAAAAAAACAGCTCCTTAAGTTATGAAGGAAAACATTATAATACCATTAAAAACTTATTTTTAATCTGATGGTGGTATTTTTTCCTGTAAGATTTTGGTGGAAGTTCCCCTTTAAACTTTTAGACCATTGTAAAGATTGTAGCGTATCAACCTTGGTGAACCAGAACTATTAAGTTGAGCAGAATACAGTGATGTTCTCATAACACTGACTAGGCATGTGTATAGTAAAAGGACAGGAACCTAGCAGTGGCCCCATACATCTCTCCTTATGTTTCACCTACTTCTGATTAGATTTACCTGTTTTTTGACACACTGCACCCATTTGTGGGTATATTTGGTCTCCACATATGCCTCACTCAAAAAACATATTTGTATTTTTTAGTATACTAACAAGAACACCAATTACCTTTTTGCACAGGGGCACCTTCCATGAAAACACATACAGTCAGACGTCCATATTTGTATTTACAAAAATAACACATACATGATATTTAAGCAGTATAACCGTATCTTCCAACATATGGTACATGATTCTAATGAGGTCCAATATGTATTTAATTAAAATGTTGTGATATTTGGTAGTAAGTAGTAGTTGTTAGGGGTACTTGTTGGACACAACAAGTTGACATGCGAGTACTTGTTTGGTTAATATTTTTCATTGACTGGAGGAGATACAATATTAATAAAGTAAGCAACTCATGGATTCATGAACCCGCAAGTTGGCATACCTCCAAACCCGAACAAACACGAGTGGGGAAGCAGAAGAGGAGCGGTGTGCAAGGAAGATAAGTCTAGCAGCAGCATTTAGGACAGACTGCAGAAGAGAGAATCTAGACAGTGGAATGAAAACCAGAAGAGTGTTGCAGTAGTCAAGATGGGAACTCATAAGTGAATGAACCAGAGTTTTTGGGTGAGGAATGCAAGGATGCGAGATATGTTTTTTAGGTACAAGCGGCAGGATCTGGCGAGGGACTAAATATGAGGCATGAAGGAGAGGTTAGAGTCAAGGATAAACCCAAGGCATTAGGCCTGGTTATTAGGAGAGATAGTACTGTTGTTAATGTTGATAGAGAATTCAGGTGGTGGAGTGGTGATGGAAGGAGGGAAGATAATGAGTTCAGTTTTAGAAAGATTAAGTTTCAGGTAGCGTTGTGACATCCATGAAGAAATAGCAGACAAGCAATTGGTAATACAGGATTTGATGAGAGATGGAGAGAGCTCAGGAGAAGATATTTGGGTATCATCTGCATATGGATGATACTGGAGGCCAAATGAGTTGATTAGTTTGCCAAGAGATGAAGTATAAAGAGTGAACAGCAGAAGGCCAAGGACTGAACCTTGGGGGACGCCAACCGAAAGTGGAAGGGGTGATGATGTCTTGCCAGAGAAGCTGACAGAGAAGGAACAGTTAGACAGATATGAGGAGATCCAGGAGAGAGCTGTATCTCGAATGCCTGTAGAAGTAAGTGAGCCAAGAAGAAGGTGGTGATCAACAGTATCAGAAGCAGCAGAGAAATCCAATAGTATTAGAATGGAGAAGTGACTTTTTGCTTTGGCAGAGAGCAATGAATTGGAGACTTTTGTTAGAGGCATTTCAGTAGAGTGAAGGGGTTTAAAACCAGACTGTAGAGGGTCAAGGAGGGAATTAGAGTAGAGGAAGTTAGTAAGGCGATTGTATTTGGGTGATATTATAAGAGAAGTTAAGGTTCTTTGTCTTGATTCTTCTTATTATTATTCCGCAGCGCTGTACAAGATGAAAATTTACAGATAACGACAAGTACAATACAGCCATTGTCATACAGATACAAGAGGAATGAAGGGCCCTGTTCCCGCAGGAACTTACATTCTAGGTGGAAAAGGGGTGAGAAACAGGAGGTGAGGACTGCGTGGTAGTGAGTGATGTTAATGTAGGGTGAGACAAGGGTTGTAAATGGGTGAGAGAAATGTTTTGATGTTTAT
>VKOC01027423.1:0-10048 GCA_009364415.1 Spea multiplicata
AGGTGTGAGTGCATCTGCATGCACAGTGAGGCAAAGACTTTTGGAGGATTGCCTGGTGTCAAGAAGGGCAGCAAAGAAGCCACTTTTCTCCAGGAAAAACACCAGGAACGGACGGATATTCTGCAAAAGGTCCAAAAAGGACTGAATATTGACTTTGACTTATTTAATTTCTTGTAACAAAAAATTCTTTTAAAAGAATCTGTTATGATAGATTGTTTTTTATTAAGCTAAATTATTAAGTCGAATTATTGATATTTTTGATATTAGTCTTTTATGAATATATATTTTTTGCTACTCTATCTTTTAAGATCTTTTATATACTGATATGATATATCTATAACAATTTATTAGAATGGATCATGCAGTTATATATGTAAAGTTATTTATATATTGTATTTTTGATAAGGAGTATATTTATATGTATGTGGATAGAGGAAGAATGTATAGTTAGGATTTTCTAATAAATAAATATTTTTAATCGTAATATATTTTTAAAAAAGTATATTTACATATTTTCTACATTCTCTATATATGTATATTTATACATTTTTTATCTATTCTATTTATAAGTTTTAGAAACATTTATTTTTATCTTTATTAATCGATTTGTATACTCCTGTATATTCTTCCTCTATATATAAAAAGGATATGAAAGAGTTAAAACAGGACACTGCAGGTGGAGGTAATTAAGTATACCATTAGAGGATATAAAAACTAGACCACCAGGGGGCTCTTCGTGCTCGTCTTCGGGGAAAAAAAATCTTCGTATTACGCGAATATTCGCCCGTTCCTGTCTTCTCTTCGGGCGAATATTCTTGGACATTCTTCGTGCTCATTTCATCTTCGTTTCCCTCCCAGTTGCCTAGCAGGGGTTAATACGGGTTTAACAACAGATCGGAGCAGCAGCAGCTGCTGTGAAGGTACGTGTGTGCAACTCTATTGGTCGTTTCGGCAGGGGGCTGGTCTGGCATCAACGAGTGAATTGCAGAACTGCAGAATGCACTTCATTCGTTGATGGCAGGCGAGCCCCCTGCCGAAACGAACAATAGAGTTGTACACACGTACCGAGGTGTACTGTACACAAAATGACCCAGACAAATGCTCCAAGGAACTTGGCCTCCTTTTTATCATACACAGTCACACATCCATAGATGTTTAATAAAAGAATAGGGATTATTTTACATTTTTAAATTGATTTTGGACCACTTGTAATACATGCCTAACATTTGCTACCTATTTACAATGGCATACTTTGCAACAACCCAACTTTTACTGGACAGGACTGGAAAAAAGCAGGACTGTCCACCAAAATCTTGGGTGTGTTGGCAGGTATGCTGATGGAAAAATGTTGGACAAGAACTAAAAAATAGCTTAGGGTTAATGTACGGTTATGTTTAAGATTAGTAGCAGTGCACTGGTTTGGTTAAAGATGGATTATGTCTAAATAATAATAATTTAATTTTAATGTTTTTTTTTTAAAAAAAATAGGGGTTTATTTAAATGTATTTTAAAGTTAGATTTATTATTTAGTACTTGATTATATTTATTAAATGTTTATAGTAGCGTTACCTACCGAGCTATAACTACCTATGTGTATTTGCATTTTGCATACCTAGTTTAGCTAAATTAGATGGGACAGGACTGGAAAAAAGCAGGACTGTCCCTGAAAAAGTTGGGTCTGTTGGCAGGTATCTGGATGGAAAAATGTTATAGGGTGAAATGTGAGTTATAGCGTTAATGTAATGCTATTAGTGAGTGTAGAAGTGAAGGCCAGGGCAAATAACATGAGGAAAGGTCCTTGTGATTTGTGCATTGTACGTGTGTGTGTTATATGTTATGTCACTGTGTTATATGTGTTATGTGTTATGTCACTGTGTTATTTGTGTTATTGTGTGTGTTATGTTTGGTTGGTTGTGTATCAGAAGGAAAATAATGAAATGGAATAGGAAAAGGAAATGGAAAAGGCGAATGAGTGGGCAATTGGCGAACCATTCACCTGTTTCACCCCAGGGTAAAGCACCCAAACACTGTCAGTCTTAGACTTTTGGCAGCTCAGACACTAGGCCCTAGCTTAAGCTGGCCACTCCAGCGGAGGTAGCAGGCGTTGCCACCTCGCAAACATAGGCAGCCAGGGGGGAGAAACTACCCTTACCATTAGGGACATTTTGGGCATGACTCTAGCCAGGAAGCGAACTGGCAGAGAAGAGATGCTGGCACCACCACCACCACCAGCAGCAGCATTGAAAAATTGGAAAGGCGAATGAGAGGGCAATTGGCGACCCGCTCACCTGTTTCACCCCAGGGCAAAGCACCCAAACACTGTCAGTCTTAGACGTTTGGCAGCAGACTTCCAGAGCTCAGACACTAGGCCCTAGCGTAAGCAGGCCACTACGGTGGAGGTAGCAGGCGTTGCCACACCGCAGGCAGACGCAGCCAGGGGGAAGAAACTACCCTTACAATTAGGGACATTTGAGGCATGACACTAGCCAGGAAGCGAACTGGCATTGAAGAGACGCTGGCACCTACACCAGCATTGGAATAAGGCGAATGAGTGGGGGCAATTGGCGACCCACTCACGCTGTTTCACCCCAGGGAAAAGCACCCAATACACTGTCAGTCTTAGACGTTTGGCAGCAGACTTCCAGAGCTCAGACACTAGGCCCTAGCGTAAGCAGGCCACTCCGGCGGAGGTAGCAGGCGTTGCCACACCGCAGGCAGACGCAGCCAGGGGGAAGAAACTGCCCTTACAATTAGGGACATTTGAGGCATGACACTAGCCAGGAAGCGAACTGGCACCACCACCAGCAGCAGCATTGGAAAAGGCGAATGAGTGGGCAAGTGGTGACCTGCTCACCTGTTTCACCCCAGGGCAAAGCACCCAAACACTGTCAGTCTTAGACGTTTGGCAGCAGACTTCCAGAGCTCAGACACTAGGCCCTAGCGTAAGCTGGCTACTCCGGCGAAGGTAGCAGGCGTTGCCACACCGCAAACAGAGGCAGCCAGGGGGGAGAAACTGCCCTTACCATTCGGGACATTTTGGGCATGACACTAGCCAGAAAGCGAACTGGCATTGAAGAGACGCTGGCACCACTACCAGCAGCAGCATTGGGAAAAGCGAATGAGTGGGCAATTGGTGACCCGCTCACCTGTTTCACCCCAGAGCAAAGCATCTAAACACTGTCAGCCCTTGGCGTTTGGGAGCGGACTTCCAGAGCTCAGACACAAGGCCCTAGCGTAAGCTGGCTACACTGGCGGAGGTAGCAGGCGTTTCCAAACCGCAAACAGACGCAGCCATGGGGGAGAAACTACCCTTACCATTAGGTACATTTGAGGCATGACACTAGCCAGGAAGCGAACTAGCATTGAAGAGACGCTGGCACCACCAGCAGCAGAATTGGGAAAGGCGAATGAGTGGGCAATTGGCGACCCGCTCACCTGTTTCACCCCAAAGCAAACCATCCAAAGACTGTCAGTCCTGGGCATTTGGGAGCGGGCTTACAGAGCTCAGACACAAGGCCCTAGCGTAAGCTGGCTACACTGGCGGAGGTAGCAGGCGTTGCCACACCGCAAACACGTGCAACCAGGGGGAGAAACTACCTTGAACATTTTGGACATTTGAGGCATGACACTAGCCAGGAAGCGAACTGGCATTGAAGAGACGCTGGCACCACCAGCAGCAGAATTGGGAAAGGCGAATGAGTGGGCCATTGGCGACCCGCTCACCTGTTTCACCCCAGGACAAAGCATCCAAACACTGTAGTCCTTGGCGTTTGGGAGCAGACTTCCAGAACTCAGACACAAGGCCCTAGCGTAAATTGGCTACACCGGCGGAGGTAGCAGGCGTTGCAACACTGCAGCAAGTGCAACCAGGGGGAAAAACTACCCTTTCCATTAGGGACATTTGAGGCATGATTTCAGCCAGGAAGCGAACTGGCAAAAGATGCTGGCACCACCACCAGCAGCAGCGTTGGAAACGGAAAAAGGTGAATGAGTGGGCAATTAACGACCCTCTCACCTGTTTCACCCCAGGGCAAAGCATCCAAAGACTGTCAGTCCATGACTTTGGCAGCAGACTTCCAGAACTCAGACACAAGGCCCTAGCGTAAATTGGCTACACCGGCGGAGGTAGCAGCCGTTGCCACACCGCAAGCAAGTGCAACCAGGGGGAGAAACTACCCTTTCCATTAGGGACATTTGAGGCATGATTTCAGCCAGGAACTGGCACCACCACCAGCAGCAGTGTTGGAAAACGGAAAAAGGCGAATGAGTGGGCAATTGGCGACCCGCTCACCTGTTTCACCCCAGAGCAAAGCATCCAAACACTGTCAGTCCTTGGCGTTTGGGAGCGGACTTACAGAGCTCAGACACTAGGCCCTAGCGTAAATTGGCTACACCGGCAGAGGTAGCAGGCATTGCCATACCACAAACACGTGCAACCAGGGGGAGAAACTACCTTAAACATTAGAGAGAAAAAAAATTAACTTTCCAAGCTAAGAGCTGGGTAACCCAACTTGGGCAGATTGAATTTAAGAAAGGCAATCTGCTCCATCAGATGAGGTGCCATGCGTGAGCGCTGTGGACTCAGTATGTTTCCAGTCATAGAAAACACGCGCTCACTTTGAACAGTGGTTGGCGGACATGATAGAAGCTGCTGTGCAACCCATGAGAGTGCAGGCCACACACTCTTCTTTTCATCCCAGTAGCTAAGAGGATCAACATTAAGCGCAGAAGGAACTTCACAGAGGCAAAGTTTGACCATTTCAGCAGCACTACTCTCCTTTCTGCTGCTAGCTCTATCAGATGGTCCAACTATACTCCCAAGTGCCTCTTCCCAAAACGCAGCTGCTCCACTCAGCTGTGTTGTGCTGCTTGTGGCACTGCTGCTGATGCTGCTGCTAGGAGTAGCAGACCACATCATCTCTTCCTCCTCCTGCACCTCCCCTCCTCGGACAGCATTCCCATTTTACGCTGCCAGTCACGCACCTTGTTGACCAATTGCTCCCGGTAGCTACTGAGAACATTAAATTTCAAAGCTAGCTTTCCCTTAATTCTTGGATCGCAAAGGCACGCTAGCATCATTTCGGGACTCTCTTCCATGCGTTTGCGAAGGTGTACTTTTAGCAGATCCTTCAGCTTCCTGACTATGGCTGCTACGTCAGGATGTAGAGTGTAGAACACATCCATCTTGCTGCCTAGATGGGAGAACACTGGGATTACCTGGGCCAGACTGGCAGTGTTTGAGCTTAAATTTTCTGTGGCGTCCCTGAATGGTTTAAGGATTGCCACTAGCTGGGCGATCACTGTCCAATCCTCCCTATTCAATGGATATGTAATCCCAATATTGTGCTCTGAGGCAAGATTATGGATTGCCCTCTGCTGCTCCAAAATCCTTTCCAGCATGTCTAACGTGGAGTTCCACCGTGTACTGACATCCTGACGTAGGCAGTGTACGGGAAGACCTGACCTCTCTTGCTCTTCCCTCAAAAGTTGGCTAGCCTTAACACTATGGTGAAAGTGCCCAGCGATCTTTCTGCAGCGGGACAGAACTACTGCTGCCACATTAGTTCCTTCTGACATTGCTGCCTTCACTACAAGATGGATGATGTGGGCTGCACAGCGCACACCAACAATATGACCATCTCGCAGCGCTTTCACCATATTGGCACCTCCGTCAGTTACCACAAAACCAACTTCAACATTGGTGCCCGCCTCTGCTCCCACCCAAAAGCTAAACATTTTCCTCATTGCATGCAAAATATTTTGTGAAGTGTGCTTTTCATCCACCACTTCTGCATGGAGAAGGAATGATCGGTAGCCTGCTACAGCAGCTGGTTGCCACCAGTGTGCTGTCAAAGAAAGAAAGGCATGCTGGCCGCTAGGTGCACTCCACAAATCTGTTGTGAAATGAACAGACTGACCAGCAGCCTTGGAAAGCTCCTCTTTCACTGCTGCAACACAGGACCGATACAATGAGGGGACAATGTTCCTGCTGAAAGTGGAACGTGATGGAACTGTATATTGTGGAGCCACAGCCGCCATCAATTGTTTGAAAGGCTCCCCTTCGATAATAGAGAAGGATGCCCCTCTAACAGCAATGAATTTCCCTACAAAGGAATGAGATCGCTTTGGTTTGGAACCCCTCTGAGTGTTGCTGCTAATTTAGCTCTGCTTGGTACCTTGCATGCTGCTTGTGTATGGGGAAGATGCTGCTTGGGGCAAAAGGCACTTCTTTTTACTCACTGGGCTAGTAGAAGTAATACTTGTGCTACCCTTTGTTACAGGGTCACCGTACCCAAGGCTGGGTACACCTGTTTGAGGGCTGAGGAATCACCAGTCAGTCCCTCATACGGATAGCACTCAGCTATCCACGGATCAGCCAGACCACCATTCACAGTAAACCAAGAAAAACTCTTTTATTTGCAAACTCACAGAACTTATATACAATCTCAATGCAATGTTTACCGAACCCAACCCCCAATCCCATCAGCCACATCCCATCACAAATCCCATCAGTATACAGGGGATGTATCAGGTGAGGGGATTAAGGGATACAATGGGTTCCCCCACCTGTGTTATCCCCCCTGTAGTGCGGGTGCCGTCTGGGCAGACAGGGCTGTGTTGGCTGATTAAGAGCCCCAGCCAGATTATAGGATCGTCTCTTTGAAGGCTGGAGCTGAATCCACATCAGTCTCTGGGCCGGTTACGCAATAAACACAATATAATATATTACCGGGTCACGGGATACAGAACCGGACACAAAAGTGCTCCGTGACCCGGCTAAACTTCATAGGACACATGAGCCAGCTAGCCTGGCCCTGTCACAGATCTCCCCCTTGACCAACGGTCCGGCAGACCAGGCAGATCCACACGGGTCTGCTGCAGGCTGTCCGAGTGGACAAAGTTCAAAGGTGCAGGCCTTAGTTCATGGCCCCCTTTGTCAGAAGCATCCATAGAAGGTGGGCCAGGGCCCTGGTTGCCCAAAAACATTGTCAGTTGTCCTCTGTGAATTGGAGGACGGTCCCAGCTCAGCCGGGGGCACATGGCTATCCCCCTCACCGGGGTAACAGGGGCACCTGGAGACTCTTGCTCCCTAGTCTTGGGAACTGAGTCTGGGGCAGCTGCCAGGCCAGGGTGGTTGCATGGAAGGAAAGCCCTGCTGATTGGGCCGGGGGCACTCGGGGAACCAGGGAAACACGTAGAGGTAGGAAGAGGGGCCTCTACCGGGACACTGGAGTGATCTAGGGGACACTCTGGGACAGGAACAGGTGCCATTACGGGGTTATTGGGCGAGCTAAGCAGCTCTTCAGGGTACTCAGGGGACCCAGCGGAATACTCCGGGGCAGGGACAGGTGCCAATACTGGGAGGGTATAAGCAGACCCTCGATCTTCCTCTCTGGGACAGGTGCCTCTGCCTGGGCATGGGGAGAGTCAGAGGAACACTCTGGGACAGTGACCTGGGCTTCTAGCAGGACACTTGGGGAACCAGGGATCACTTCGGAGACTAGACCTGGTGCCTGTATTAGGTCACCGGAAGGACCTAGGAAAGTACACAGCCCATTCGGCGTCCTTACTAGTTCAGGAGCCAGTACCTCTCTCAGGTCACAGGTACTCTCAGGGGCGCACGCTGAACCAAACAGCTCTGCGGTAATCTCAGGGAGACAAGGGGGATACATAGGGATAGGGACCTGGGCTTCTCCCAGGATACTGAGAGGACCCAGGGAACTCGGCAGCCCCTCTGGCGCCCTCGCTAGGTCAGGGAACGGTGCCTCTACTGGGTCACCAGGGACTTCATAGGGAACCTCTGGAGCAGTGACCCGGGCTTCTTCCAGGACACTCGGGCAATCAGGTGGACAGTCTGGGGCACTGACTTCCACGGGCATAGCTAAGGATTTGGTGAGGGGGATTGTGCCACTTACTCGGGCGGTGGGGACAGTCACCTCTTCTGCCGGGGTAGAGCAGCTGGGGTTGTTGGTGAGGACTTGGGTCGGAGTTTTTGGCTTCCTCCTCCGCTTCTTTTTGCTGGCGAGGAACTCGGTTCTTCTCGCCAGGGCAGGGGCAACGGAGTAGGTGAAGAGGACCTCGGTCCCACTCCCGCAAGTTGTAGTATCATGCTCCCAGTCTCCTTGTAACCCCTGGAGCTCCACTCTCCGCAGCAATTCTTTATAGTCCCTCTCAAGCTGCCAGTCCTCTTGGACCAGGCAATCCATCACAGCCTCCAGCTCGGGGGGAATAGCATAAACCAGGACTTCTGCACGGTTGTCCCAGATTGTATCCCTGCGGTACTGGCAGGGGCTTCCGAAGGACGAGTCAAATTGGAAGGCATCATATATCAGTCCTGGGTCGACAGGGCTATACAGCATCAGAGGGTCGCTGTGGTCTTCACCTGCTAACTGCTGGGAGAATCCATGGTAGCGGCTCTGGAGGTCGAGCTCTGCATATATGAGACCCCTCAATTCATCTTCCCATTCCGGCAACGGGTTCTCCTCCAGGAGTGGAACTTGTATATGCCAAATTGTCCAGTACTGTGCCCAGTACGTTTCAAAGTGGGCATGGGAGAAATCATCCCTCCAGTCTGCAGGCGCAGACTCTAATTGCCATTGCAGGTGTTCCAGCTCACACACCTCGTCTGTAACCTGGTCTATCTCATCCTCTGGGTCTCGGAAGGATTGGATATCCTGGTATGATATTTTGGCGGTCTGTTCCCCTAGTCTGGGAGATACAGACCCACTCTGGCTCAGTTCCTGATGACACATTTTAATCACTGCCGTCACTTGCTCCGGTGTAGCCCCTCCTGGGTACAGGGATAAGTGCCATAAAATGTTCTTTTGTAGAGCACTCAGTCCGAGGCTCTCCTCTGGGGCATCCTGGTGCTTCTCCATCTCTCTGCAGTCCGCAATCAGGGTAGCCTTTCCTTTGCTACAAGCCTCCTTGATCTCTCTTGGTGTCTCTCGTCTGCAATCCCAGTTGGTGGTTTGGATTTTACCCAAGTCGTGGGATTCATCCCACTGCTGCCAACCAATGTTACAGGGTCACCGTACCCAAGGCTGGGTACCCCTGTTTGAGGGCTGAGGAATCACCAGTCAGTCCCTCATACGGATAGCACTCAGCTATCCACGGATCAGCCAGACCACCATTCGTAGTAAACCAAGAAGAACTCTTTTATTTACAAACACACAGAATTTATATATAATCTCAATTCAATGTGCACTGAACCCAACCCCCAATCCCATCGGCCACATTCCATCACAAATCCCATCAGTATACAGGGGATGTGTCAGGTGAGGGGATTACAGAATACAATGGGTTCCCCACCTGTGTTATCCCCACATGTAGTGCGGGGGCCGTCTGGGCAGACAGGGCTGTGTTGGCTGATTAAGAGCCCCAGCCAGATTATAGGATTGTCTCTTTGAAGGCTGGAGCTGAATCCACATCAGTCTCTGGGCCGGTTACACAATAAACACAATATTAAATATTACCGGGTCACGGAATACGGAACCGGACACAAAAGTGCTCCGTGACCCGGCTAAACTTCATATGACATATGAGCCAGCTAGCCTGGCCCTGTCACACCCTTTAACTTTGAACGTGCTTCTGGTGCTTTAGGCTTTCCGTAAAAAAACATGGAGCTTGTGGGCCTAGCCGCACTACTACTGCCTGCTTTTGGTGCCTTTCCTTTACTTGATGATCCTTCAAGCAATGCTTCCCCAAATGATAAGCGAGAGCTTGGCCTACTTGGCCGACTAGACTGACGCAAAGGCTGCATCTTAGAACTGGTGGTGGTGCTGGCGGTGGTGGTGGAAGATGGAGCTTGTCCCTCCTTAGTCCCAAAAGGAGGATCCATTTCAAATTTTGTGTTGTGTGTGTAGTGTAGTGTAGTGTTTAAAAAAACAAAGGGGGGTAAAAAAAAATTAAAGAATTTACACGGGCCTAAGAGCCTATCCTACTACTATGCTAAACCTAAAGCTGTATTAGTATTCTAGTCTAACTCTAGGCAGACGCTCTCAAGCCCATTAAACTAAAGTGAGGTTAAGTTATATATAATATTATA
>VKOC01027424.1:0-19362 GCA_009364415.1 Spea multiplicata
TTATTTATTTTTTTACACATAACCCCTATTTTGTATTTGAATAAGCAAATTTTTAGCAAAAGGATGAACAGTCTGGCGTAGGGGAGTAATTTGCGTTTTATTGTCAGAAGCATCTTAAATACCGTACTTACCGGCGTATAGCACGCACCCTCGCCGGGACCGGAAGTGAGGGAGACGCGGCTGCAGATCGTGCAGCTCTAGGATATATCGGCGTATAACACGCAGGTAGGATTTCGGCTTTTTTTCGTTTTTACAAAAGTGCGTGTTATACGCCGATAAATACGGTACCTGCTTACTGTGGGTAATATTTAAGTTACAATAATTGTGCACATTTTATGAATATATATATATGTATATATACATATATAAACATCAACATTATTTAGGTTAATAAAGATGCATTTAGGTTAATAAAGATGCAACATGTGTTAATGTTCTGGACGTGGCCGTGCGTTGATGACATAGTTAAGACCTTAAAAGTCACAAAACTGTCACTAATTATTACAATAGGAGGACAAATTCATGATAGTCTGTGAGCCTGTGGGGAATAAATTTGTGCAAAGTCACTAAGTGAATTTACAAGGAAGTGTCATAATTCCAAATGACAGTTTGCCACAAATTACTTAAAAAGTAATCAGTGGGAATTTAGACGGTATTTCTTGTGTAATAACAACTACATTTTAATCAGGCTGCTTATATTTTCTGTTTAAGGTGGAAATTCCCAACTATGACTAACTGCATGAAAGACAAAAAAGAATAAATGAAATGATTAGAAAATGAGTCAATCTAAATTTCTGATTTCAATTATGTGGACAGTGTGACAGCTGAAAGGTATTGTGGACATTTCAACCCAGATCCAAATCAGAAAAAGAAAAGCTAATAATTCAGCTTTACGGGAGTCATGTTTTGATTTCCTTACAGGACCAAGCTTATAATGATGTAATAATTACCCAGATGTTTAACCTTTATAACCCTTTACTCACATCATGGCCACATTACTTCCATCTATTATGATATGCCTCAGCTGGTCATTCCCTTTTTCATTTCTTAAGTTGAGTCGGAAAGGATTCTGCATGGCTTCATTAAACCTTTGTGCTCCAGTCACCACTGGCGCGCTTGTGTCTTCCTCAACATCTACCTTTTTGGTCCCATCTACGTCACCAATGTCTTTTTGAACCCCCATAGGAAAAAGGTCCTCCACTGGATGGTTGCCAAACGCTTCATTTGTTTTGATCATGTCTGACGTTTCCATGTCTGACTGGGTTGTTGATTGGGTATTGGGTGTTTCTTCAAGCCCCCTACTGGACTTTGGCTTTTGTGATCTTTGAACATTAAGTGAAGCCATGCCATATTCAGGAATATTTTTTTCGTTGAGTTTTCTAAGAAGTCCTGCCACTGAGCCATCCCCGATATCGACAATTTCAGTTGGAGAGTAGCCACAATTTGTAGCTGCAGATTTCATTACCTCCAAAAGATAATCATCATTCTTATCGGAATGCCTACGCGATCTGTCATTAGAATTTAGAGGGGGACTGTCTGGTTTTGTCTTTGCTTGACGGCTAATAGATTGCTCAAGCTTAACTTTGTCCAATATCTTAGAAGGCTCCTGTATTCCGTTCTCGGACAGTACTTTAAGGACAATAGCCTCCTGATACCCCATGGTTTTAAAAAAGTCTAGAAGTATGTTGAATTCTTCCTGTGTGTCTAATGCAAATTGGGCTTGGGACCCTCGATCTCCTTCCTCTCTGCCCATAATTGTATCCAGCAGTCCAGATATTTGGTGGAATTCATTATCATCATCATCATCAGGAACAAACTGTACTTTATTTTCATTGGACCTTGGATTTTCATTAGGAAAGTGATGCAGAAAGTCTACTTGAGTTACCTCCATCACAGGCCTTTCCCTTGTGTCCATTCTTTTCGGCTGAGTTTTATGCTGGCTAAACTCCAATACATCATTTTCCATGGGAAAATGGCGTGGTTCAGAAGCTCTCTGGTGCAGGACCCGTCCATTAGTTCTTGAATTTGTTTGACATAAGTGTTTTGCAGGTTTACCAGGTTTTTCTTGTGTCTGGAGTTGTGCAGGAAAGAAAGGCCGATTGGCTGTATCAACATCACCACGACTGCCAGAATATTCTTGCCCAAACTTGTTTCCTGTTTCTTTTTTATTTGTTGACCACTTGTAATCTTCTTGTACCAAAGTCAGTAACTGCTCCTTTACGGAGGTGGAAAGAATCAGAAGATCTAGTTCGTGGTTATCACTGTATTCCCCAACAAGATCTTTGAAGTTTCTTTTGATATGGGTTTCTTTGTCCTCCGGGGTAATGTTCGATTGACAGACGTCGGCAAAAGCATGAACATGGCTCTGGGCCATCACTGCAGCTTCCGCTAAGCCAGAGATCCTAATGCGCCCAGGACTTAAGGGCTTCAGACATGCCGAAGTGGCACGGGTCAAACAGTCCAGAAAGAGACCCTTGGCCCCAACAAAAATGCAATGCATCTCACGGGGGTAGCCAATATCTTCTATTATTTCCGGCGTGCATATCCCTTTGATATAGTCCTTTATGAGGGGGGAAAAAAAGTAACATTTCATTATAATTTCCATTATCTGTGCTAAGATGAGAAAATCGTTCTAATCGTTTCATAGAATGAAAGTGTAGAAAGGAGAGTGCTACATGAGTGATAGACTTTATACCTGAGAACAAAGTCTAACTGCTACTATAAATATAAATACCATATTGATCTTCCATATAAAAGCACATATTTACTTTTCCCTACGTGCCCAGTCTTGTTCCTTTATTTAAAAATTTGACTCTGGCCCCCAAGCTTCCATTGTTCCTCTTACCTTTGCTCTCTGCACACTCCTCCTGTCTCCTTGAAGCTGAAGCCACATCTGTTGACTTCTTGCATACTCCAGAGGCAGCTCTGTCTCGTCAAGCACCCCTAAAATATTCAGATTAACCCCGAATAGCCTCTCCACGTGAGGGCGCTGCTCCCGCAGCTCCTTTTCACCCCCCTGGGGTACAGCAAACTCGTCCATGCAGCTGTTGTCTTGTCCCGCTTCATGCTCCTCCACAGCCATGAGCATTTTTGTAGTAGCCCAGGGTATACACTTGAACGGCTGGGGAGAGAAGGCACATGTGTCTGGGCAACGGGACTAACAGGCTTAAAGTACCGGTAAGTGTGGATTGTTATCTTACTCGGCTATAGCAGTCGATTTACCCTCCAGCTCTTCCTTCGCTTTCCCTTCCGTCTCGCGCTGGCGGGGCTCTCCGGGCTATGTGTAGGTTCGCTAAATGACGTAGATAAACATCTCCTTTAACGTGGGATCTCCTTCCTCATACGTCCGCTCCCCAGCTTGGCCCGCACCCCTCTATACGGCCACTTCACCTGCGCGTATACTTTGCGTTCGGCTTTCGTTTCTGCGAGCTTTCCTGGGCGCACATAGCTCTTCCTGTTGCACCCCCCTCCCCTCCTCGATGAGTGATGTGGGAAGTTCCTGTGTATTAGAGCAGGGGAATTCCATGTGGTGAGCTGACGGGAGGGAGGTGCGTTGAGAAACACTAAACAGTCATTTCTGTGGGTAAACACACCTTTTGCTTTTGCCCTTGAACGGCGCACGTTAGACAATGTACTACATTTTTATTTTTTTTACTGGCGGTAGATATTGTTTGTCTTGTTACACCACATGACAGAAACCTGACCTAGAAGTCAGTATACAGCCAGCCGTGCACTCTTCATGCAGCGTTACTAAACAGGGTGATCCCTACGTATAATTACGTGTTGCACATACAAAATGCCAAATATGTGGAACTGCGAGAGTTTACACGCCCCGCATACTGCAGGCAGAACTTTACATACACTGGACAGTAACGTGTCGCATGTCCGGCGAAAATAATTCATGCGCTCACCCTGCCTACTAGATTCATTCATAAATGCGCCAAACTTTTGAGAAAAAAAATAGTGTTTATCATCACCCACAATTGTATACGTGACGTGAACGTGGGCACTTGTGACGTTATGTCGTATTACTGATAGGCAAAGTGTCTGTGGCAAGGTTTGTTAAGGTCCATAGGACTATTAAATTGTCCATCATGGACCCCAGCCTGCCTGTGATTACGGCCTACCTGCATTATGCTCACACGCTACACAACTCCACTCTTCAAAGGCCGCAAACAGGCTTGAGCGCAGGCATCCCAAATTAAATGACTTCCCGGCCCAGGTACATACTGCCGGAGACTCTGGTTAAATGGGGTGGGACAATCTGCCAACGGGAATTAACTCTGGGCAATAGGAAATATCCCCAAATCTTCATCATCAAATGTGCGTCAAGCCGTGTTCTGATATGTATTCTTGGGGGTATGTGTCGAAGCTAATGCATAGCTCAAAATCTGTTAATGGTATTTCATAGGAAAAGGGGGTACTTGGTTGGAGAGGCTGGGTACAGGGGGCATCAAGTAGAAATCACTACTGTTCAGCACTGTTTTAAGAGGACGGAAGGGAACCTCAACCTTTTCGTAAATAGAATAATAATAGGCATTTTATTCATAACACATTGTTACAGGCTGGAAGTTACGTCTGTTTTAAAATACATGACAATCGTAGTCCACCGTACTCTATGTTTGAGGTTCAGAACGCACTCTTAAGGAAAAAATGTAATTTGCTATAGTAGATTTTAGACGGCGACAGAAAACACCACAGTTAACATTAGACATTTATTTAATTAATTTTATTTATAAATTTCCAGTCCCTACATTAAAAGGTTAAAGGATGTAGATGACAAATTATTTCCGTGTGTTTTTGTACCACTTCTGCTTTACAATTTCCATTTCCTTTATTTGTAGCATTACTTAAATAAATTTCCTTTATTTGTAGCATTACTTAAATGCGACCTTCATTCTTTTTTGTGTGTAATTATATATAAATTGTATTTGCAGAAAATAAATACGCGAACCCTAGAACTACAAACTGACAAACGCTGTCTGCTTCAACTAACACACAAGAAATTGTTCTTGGCTGCCTCTATACGGGATGGTTAACAAGTGCATAACAAATAATATTTTCCAAATAAAATGACGTGTTTTATTAACACAGATCCAAACGCTTGGAGCTTCATTTCATTTATTTGGGTTAGTGAGAGTAAGCATACAACACATGCCTCTGTGTCATGCTTATCTGACATTAATATAAGGGTGAAACCGTCCTCGTCATGGGTTCTATGACTCAACAGAACAACATGTATTTTTAAAAGCTAGAATACAGCATACAGTGGGGTTTTTTCCCCCAAGTACACGCTAGAACACGCTTTAGAGAGGCAAAATCAAGTAACCTACTTTGAGTTTGTGCTCTTTGTCTCCAAAAGAAATGCACAAATAGGTAACCAGCTAATCTGCCAGGCCTCCCAATGCAGGGAGACATAAAAGTAAACCAATACTTTTGGAATATGGTTAACGCTTCCTTGTGCCATCAGCCTATGAAACTCCGTCTTAAGTGGGCAGTGTAAGATTTAAACTTGTGGTCGCCACCAAACAGAGAAAAGATCAAATCAATGTGAACATGTATGGTATTTGTCAGTGATGATGGGGGGAAAAAATCAACAGACTGCCCAGATTTATAAAACAGGGAAAGCATTATAGCCACTTTGACTGTGTTTGGGTTGTAAACACAGTAATTATTTCTGTGGGTATTCCTGTGTGGAGAGAGGGGGAATTTCATTTATGGTAACATAACAGGCTTTACATGCCCCGGCCTCCTGGTGCACGCTTTTATATTCACTGCTTATAGATCATGGAAATGTCCAAACAGATCTCATTTCACAGTAACCTTTAGCCAAGAGATATTAATAAAGAGGAACTCCTACCATTTATTTTATAACCAGAAGCAGATTTAACTCATTGGTGAGTATTGACACTTCATTACTTTAAATGAATGTAGAAAGTGATCACTTTCTTCTTCCAAACAGTGTTGCTGAAATGCCTCAATGTCAAGGCACTCAGCAACACCAAAATCTGAAGCAGGGGCCCTATCTGATCGCTCAATGGAGCTTCAACATGCGCCATACGCCGGTCACCTGCTTAAAATAATCTAGGAGGTGATCAACGATTGCATACTAAGCCAAACATTGAGGTGCCCCCGAAACAGCCTGCCTCTGCCCCCTCTGCCCCTTAAGTAGTCCTCCTGTCCCATTTCTGTGCCCTAAACGCGTATGACATTCACTCACTCATTTGAATGCGTTTTCTCTCTTTTATCTTAACCCATTCCACTTGACAAACACCCTGACTCCTTATCATACTACTCCTCCTCACAATCTTAGAATAATGTTTTCATGCAGCTACATATTGCCATTTATATGTAATCTGTTATCTTAGCTCAGCCTACTAGACAAACACTTAGAATACTGTCTTGAGGTAAACATGCAATGGCTCATGCACATAAGGGATGTAATTCAGGTTTTTATCAAGTCTGACATTTGCAAAATATTGTTTTTCCCCTTTAAAATCTCCTTTTATGTCACAAAATGTAATTTGTTGGACCTGCATTTAGGGTAGTAAATGTAAGTTACTACAAGGGATAAAAGAGCTCATTTGACATTCCTTAGTAAGGGTACGTATAATCATATTACAGACTAGTGCTTTGGGATTTGTACGAATTGTAAATTTATAGAGTTTTGGTAAATTTGGCGATTGTACAAAGCTAGAAAACTAGGCCAGACCCCACACTAATCAGACAAAAACAAAGCAAAAAGTTCATAATTTCCATCCGACATTTGTGAGTCCGCATTCACAGATTCTCTCACTCTAATTTTTTCTTTGCTGACCACTTCTGCATCTTCTCCTTTCTTTCTCTACAATCCTTAATCTTCTTTGTCTGCATCTCTGTGGACATAACCCTGCACCTTCCATTAAAATGGCGGTGCCGCAGTGACGTCCCCCCCGATCCTCCAATCAGCGCAGAGGATGTCACTACAAGCACCATCATATTGCCCTAAGTTCACGTGAGAGCTAAATAATAGTGCTTGCAGTGACGTCCTCATCTCAGATTGGTGGATCGGGGCGATGACGTCAATGCAGCGCTGCCATTTTGGTGAAAGTTGCCGGGTTATGTCTGCGGAGATCCAGATGAAGAAAGAAGGATTGAAGATCGAAGATAGAGGATGCAGAAGAACATGGGGAAGTGGAAATGGTCGGCAGAGAAGATAGGGAAACATTTAGAGAGAGTGAGAGTGAATAAGTAGATAAGCCTCCAATTTTTATTTTTTTTTATCAGCTTCATGTGAATGAGTAACATCACTGGTCAACTTGATAACCAGCTCCTTGGGATACAGACTAAGATCTATAGACAGGGAATAAAGTATGGCTATCAGAGCCTCAGCCTCAGACAGACGATTTGTATACAAAAATATATTTAATACAATGTGGCAGTTCTTTAGAGAAATGTATAGTACAGTTTGATGTACTATTATACAGTCCTGTATTGATAACGTTCACCCACTCTTGTTACACAATACGTCATTTCTCACATAACGTATCAGGAAACTCTAAAAGCACAGGCCTCCACTACATATAACAAAGATAAAACATGAGGCTAAAGCATAAAGGTAAACAACTTCCGAGTACAGCATTATACAAATATGTTTTGGAAAGTTTGCACAGTATCATGACAAATATGAGGTACCATGGGTGAGGTGACATCTTTTTCAGTGATGGACAGTCACAGTGCCTCTACATCAGCTTCACACAGAGCCTCCTTAGAGTAACATTTGCACTTTAAGCCTTTGATTGCCAAAGGCACCATAGGATAACAAAACTCGCATGAAGCTTCCATGTAGTCTGAACATCAGAAGAGCTTCTTGAAAGAAAGGTTAAGAGACATGCAGTTACTTGTTTTTTTGTTGTTGTTTTTACGTTAAGGCCACATGTTGCTAAACAATTGCTTGACATCTAATTCAGAAGCAAGCAGACTTTACTTTAAAGGTTTGAAGATGAAAATAGTATAAAAAAGTGCACATATTATTTAAAGGGCCTTAATTACCACAAGTAGAATATTGTCCCCTATGTTCTATACACTCATTCGCAAGGCACTATTAAAAGGCATACATGTGTCCAACTCAGTACAGATTAGGACACCATTTGGCACACTAGATGCTTCTATGCTTCTAGTTGTCTTACATGCAACCTTTTACTTGTAAAGGCTTAGGTCAGGACTATAGTATAGGCACATGTATGCATCAGACAGTAGCCGACGGACATATGTTGGCATGTTCTTTGGGTCTTCCTGTTGCAGCTGTTCAGGGGTCATTTCAAGGTACTCAGTAACCTCAGGGCAGGGGGTAACTCTTGGAATGTTAAATCCATTCTCTCCTCCTATAACGGTAAATGTAAATAAATAAAAAGAATGATGAACATGATAGATTATCAAATTATGCTTTCATTAATGTCTAAAAATGGGTCAACATGTTGACAAACTATGTAACCTTTAATGAAATACATTTTGTATATTACTTGATCACGGGAGGAGAGATTTAACTGAGTTAAATAATTTATTTATAATAAAATTTTAGGAATTTACTCCTTCGCAACCAGCAATGTTCCAGGTACCTCATGAGAAATTCATTTTAGGACCAGTGACGTACCTGGTATGTCATAGGTAAAAAAAATAAAAAATTGAGGCCTTCATACAGGCTTGACCCATTCAATAACACATTTTTGTGTGGGGGCAACATCAGTCAATGCAGTTAAAAAAGAAAATTAATAAAATACAGGTCTTCAGCAGCACCAACCTGGAATTTAACGCCATCCCCTAACCCTTAGGCTTATTCACTAAGCTTTTAGAACCAACTAGAACACAAATAACTAACCTAAGAGACTAAAAACAAACTTACAAAAAATAACCTCAGACACAGAGAAGGGGACACACCAAAGCATTTTAAAAAAATGCCCCAAAACCCAGGGAAGAATTTTAAGCAAAAACAATGGAAATCTTAATGCATGCAAGAAATGTGAAATGGTAAAGTAAGTGAGTTGTTTTTGAAATCCTCAGGTGATGTACTTTTAGGGAACATATACTTTGTTAGGGTTATTTTAATGGTTATGTGTACATTTACCACCAAAAACATGAGGTAGAGCCTCGTTATTCAACTATTCAAAAAACAAAAATGAAACCACTTTGCTTTTTACGATTTAGGAGTTTCCCGTGACGTGACTGTGTAATGATTACATCCCATAGGAAAAGTATGAGATTTTTCTTTTTCTTGTTACAGGTAGACCATTCATCCCAAACCCTGACTGAAATGTAAAAAGTACAAAGTACACCAAAAAAAAACACTGTGTTCCCATTTGTTGAATGGGAATATACAGTTTCATATGAAAGTATGGGACCTCTACTGTGCCTCAAATGAGACATTGGCTTGACAAAGGCCCTGTTTGGCTGAAACGTTGCTTTTGTTTGCTATCGCTTAATAATGAATCCTGAAGATTGGAAGCTGTTTGGAGTGCTTGGATTCCTTTTCTTTGTTTATGGGCGCAGTAAAGTGATTTGTCAAAATTTCAATGAAAACCGAATACGCATGCTCCAATTTTTACCTTGGAACATCCGAAAAATATGCCATACCAATGCATATGGAGTATTGTACTGCTAAGGGGGAGTTGCTGAATAGAAATCATTGGGAAAGAAATGTATTGAAATACTATATTTGTATATAAATGTGTTTGTGAAAAAAAAATGGAAATGCAATGTTTGGGTGAGAACTGTGGCTTTTTTTCTTATTTTTTTCTAACATTTTCAGATTATATTCACAAACACACTACCACATCCCTAAAGTGCTCTATTGGATTGAGATTACAGTGAACTCATTGTCATGTTCAAGAAACCAGTTTGAGATGATGTGAGCCTTGTGATATGGTGCATTATCCTGCAGGAAGTAGCCATCAGAAGATGGCTACACCGTGGTCATAAAGGGATTGACATGGACAGCAACAATACTCAGGTATGCTGTTGTGTTTAAACGATGCTCAATTGGTACTAAGGGGTCTAAAGTGTGCCAACAAAATGTCCCCCACACCATTACACCTCCGTCACCGGCCTGAACCATTGGTACAAGGCAGGATGGATCCATGCTTTACCAAATTCTGATTCTCCCATCTGCATGTCACAGTTGGAATCGAGACCAGGCAATGTTTTCCCTGGCAATGTTTTCAATGTCTTCCATTGTCCAATTTTGGTGAGTCTATGCGAATTGTAGCTTCAGTTTCCTGTTCTTAGCTGACAGGAGTGGCACTTTGGTTGTAACAAGTGGCTATTTGAGTTACTGCTGCCTTTATGTTATCTCTAACCAGTCTGCCTGTTCTCCTCTGACCTCGGACATCAAGAAGGCATTTTTGTCCACACAACTGCCGCTTACTGGATATTCTCTCTTTTTCGGATCATTCTCTGTGAACCCTACAGATGGTTGTGCGTGAAAATCCCAGTAGATCAGCAGTTTCTGAAGTACTCAGACCAGCCCGTCAGGCACAAACAACCATGCCACATTCAAAGTCACTTAAATCCCCTTTCTTCCCCATTCTGATGCCCAGTTGAACTTCAGCAAGTTGTCTTAACCACGTCTACATACCTAAATTCATTGAGTTTCTGCCATGTGATTGGCCAATTAGCTATTTGTGTTAACAAGCAATTGAAAAGGTGTACCTAATAAAGTGGTCAGTGAGTGTGTTATATATATATATACATACACACACACATACGCACATTCAAAAGAAAATCGTACTTAATTAAAGTTAAATAAAGACGGAAAAAACACTATCAATGATAAACAGGCAGAGATATCCAGAAAGCAAGCAATCATTAACATAAAATAAATATTGCAAGCACATACCCTCTCGATCAGCCATGCTGTCAAAGAAGACCCAGAGAGGAGGATTCTGAGAGCACAGTCTAATAAAAGCCACGTAGTGACTGGTTTCTATACATAATACTGCATATAGTTCCATGTACTGTCGTTGAAACATAACCTGTCCATTCAGATCTTTAGGCAAAGTTAGATCCTGTGGGCGGTGTCCACGTCGCTGGCTGTGGAGATGTACCTATCAACATAAAAGTTTGTAGTAAAGAAACCATCCCACTACTTAGCTGAACCACTGAGACACAACAGAGTGTGTTTACTACAGTGAACATGTCACATCAGTGATTCGCTGTGCATTATGAAATGCCAACTTCAATGAGGTTGTCCTACAAGAAAGACTGGGCCTGCGCAGCAATTCATGAAGGAGATCCTCTCTGTATCTGGCTCAGTGAGTTAAAACAGTTAACCTACCTGCAAACTCACATTTTAGTGAATACACATCTTTGTTTTGATAATGGAGAATGATGTGGTACCTGCTTACTGCATAGTTCGCAGTACTGCTTTATGCGTCCTGGGGAAATTCCAGCATCCTCGTAGCAGTCCAGACATTCGACGAGTGCAAGCGACTCACAGATGCAGCACTGGCGTGGGGCTAGAGGAGAAAATACTGGGTAGCAAGCACACACAAAGCTAATTTTCCATGTTACTAGTATTTTCAGAGCACTTACTGTCTTCCAGCAGGTCAGTAATATCTAACTCAAGTGTTGGAATGATGGTGGGAAACATCTTGAAATTCTTCCCATTTCTGGGCATTTGGATAATGAGGCAAGAAGGTGCCTATGAGATATTAAAATACAATGTACAAATTGTTTACATAATCAAGAAAAAAGGCATTTGCAATAAAACAAGAGACTATACCTGAAGGCAGATTATTTGGGCAAAAGGGACCTTTTTGGCCTATGGCTCCTGGTGGCAAGTGGGACCAACTTGCTTCTTGATGTTGTGTAATTGATGTGTTTGCCTGCACTGCACAGCAGGAATACACTGCTTGTTGTACTGGGTGATATATGGGGAACAAGACAAGTGTCCTGCTTTTGCAAGCATAAAATTAATTAGGAGATTGAAGGGTAAAATGAGAATAAGGTGAGGAACTACTTGGTTGAGGATTTGACTGTGGAAAAGTCATTGGCGTGAAGACCTCAGAAAATGGAGGAAAACATATGCTTTCTTCTCAGGATTTAGGTTTTGGGTATTTAAGAGGATAGATTGTATGTTTCAGAGAACACCTAAAGTTAGAATAAAAGTAGGGTGACATGTTGCTCTCAGTAAAAGGGGAAGCTGCACTCCTCTCTGCTTGAAAGGAAAAGGCAAAGGTCGTTGTTAACGTGTCAGAATATCCTATCCAGCACCCTGCAGTCACAGGGGCTGAGATACCATATACAGGTAGGAGCTTAGCTCCGTGTATTATCTTATCATTTTTGCGGGGGGTTTCATACACCCCTGACTACACCAAGATTATACCAGTTATTCTGAACGGTGTGACCATTACCTTGTATTATCTAACTTAACTTCAGTGGGTTGCACACTTTTAAACCACTGGAACTGAATAAAGTTAGATATTTAGGGAAACATCTACGATTAGTATATTTACCAGTTTGAACTATCCATACTCACATGAGCTATTTTTTGGCAGTATAACAGGTCTTCATTGTTATGTTAAATCAAAAGCTACTTACTCTCAAAAAGGGCCTTTTAGTGCCCGAACAACCTAACAAACCCAATGTATTCATGTTTTTTTGCTTTTTTTCCTGCATGATATGGGGCAATAACTACCAGTAGCATTTTGTTATTTCAAAACCATTTTTCCCCAAATCTGGTCATTCTGCCCCACGTGGTATTTTGGGTATCGTTGAAGCAGGCCAATGCAATTTACCCCATCAAACCAAATATCTTTAAAAACTAGGGTTATTTGGGAGGTAAAAGACCACCTTTGTGAGGTGTGTATTTTTTGCCATTTAGACATCTGGTCAGTCTGTGTCCACGTCCCATATTTGGAACATCTTTGAAGCTGGCCAATTCAATTTACCCCATCAAATCATACACTTTTTAAAACTAGGCACCCTATGGGCATTTATAATGCCAATATTTTAACTTTTTAAAAACATTGTTTTACATGTTACCATATTTTTTTATTTTAATTTTTTTTACTAATCACACTGATTAGCGAGCTGAGGTCCATTGACCTGCATTCAACCTGCAGGAGGAGCTCGAGAGTTCTCAAGAGGGTCTGCAGTTGGGAGGCCAATCACTTGATGGCGCTTGTGGTTGCTGTTCGGAGCAATCAGAAGGCAATCGGGGTGGGGGAGTTGTGTTGCTACATGCCTGGATATCAAGGCATGTCAGCAACGCCGATTATGCTTAGGAAGCAAATGTCTAGCCGTGATCATTGATGATCGGTATGGCGGCGGCTATTTTTTTTTGTGGGGAGGGCCTTCCTACCTGGATCCACTTGTGAGGCTTCTGTGGATGCTGCAATGCCACCAATCACGGAAATGCAGCTGTTTAACAACAGCCCGTACATGAAGCCTCGGAATTGAGGCATTACAGCAACACTGTTTGGGTGCAGAAGCGATCATGGATAGCTTTCTACACCAGTTTAAATTCAAAACATGCTTGGCACGTCCATAGACGTCGAGGGGTTAAGTTATCAAGGTCTCTCACCTCTGTAAACTTCAGGTCACCAGTAACCATTGACCACTCTAGGAGCTGCTGAACACTGGGTACATCCACTGACTGTTTCTTCTCCATGAAGATTTGGTAGAATATACAGCCCTGGGGCTTCTTCTTCAGTGTCCTGGTTCAATGGAATAATGGTAAAAATCAGATGAAATATCAATAATCAGAATAGGATGACGTAGAAAATAGCTAAGCAAGCTAAAGAATTACAAATTTGATATGGTTACCTTATATAAAATAGAGGTTCTACCCTAAGGACCTGGAACAATTGATTTAGGAATTCCTCAGGATCTGTAAACAGATGGGAGACATATACAAAGCATCACTGGTGAACATATACAATTTACAATCATGACTGAGACTTTCCTAGTTGGCTTGAATTGAATATTAATTTTAAGTAATACTTAATAACGTTCACTAAAGTTTAAAAAAAGCTTATTTTTGTCAGCCTTCAATTTATAACATTTACACAAAACATATGTAGAGGTGCACTATTTTATGGATTCACCTTTTTCTTCATTGGTGAATCCTGTACTCTTTCCAGCAGCTTCTAAAATCTTCCTTAAGGCCATAATTTTAGTGGCACACACATATCCATTCCTGAGAGAAGAGAGGATAGCATGTGAGAGCATGTTAGATATGTATAATGACAGAAACAACAACAACAACATTTGGACCACAAATTTTCTTTCTGCACTTACTTCCGAAGGGGGTTCACGATTTCGGTGCGCAACAAGTCCCGCGTGTCAATGTATGAATCGCTGTCATTCTTGTCTGGAGGACGCAGGAGCATAGTATCCAAAACAGATGAACAGGCAAACATACTGAGAAATAGTAACATAGTCTTATTGCATGGGAATGTAATATCAGAAGCTTATGTTGCGTGCAGGTCTTTATAATTGGGTAATTAATGCAGAAAATAATAATAATAAACATAAAAAATGAAGTACTTTAAAGATAAAACAATATTATGCTGAAATGCAAGTGAAATAAATAGGCTAAGTGCATTGGAGTATGTCATTAGGGACTTTGTAAGCCATTCTTATTATGGAGTAAAATACTTGTAATAGCTATAAACTCTGTCCTGACAGCAAAGCTTTCTGCCTCATGTAAATGATATTCATTTGTGGGACTGTGGCTCGTCAGAACAGTAAAGGAGAAAATGTTTGACCGACAGATACAAAGTGATGTGGTTTCTCACCAGAAAAGCGTTGCATCTAAGTAGCAGGAATTGCAATGTCCCTGGATGCCCTTTTTCCATCCTGTCAGACGTTCAACTGCTTCATTACCTGTGGCAGGTGGCGTGTTTTCCTCCACACTCTTGCTAGCGTAGTCCTGGAATGCTGAGACAATAAAGAAGCGGGTGTTGACAGAACCGCTAACAAGGTACCCTACCTAAGCTCACCATGAGCAACTCTAGCAAAACATTATAAAGGGGTTAATAGGTCAGGGGCTGGATTAGATTACTGCCTAAAGTCCCCCCTAGGCAATCATTGTGCAGACTGTGACAAGTGACATTCAAGGAAGGAACTCGCAAACAAACACAAAGCTTGTAAATACTTTTTGCCCGGGAGCAGAAAAAGCAAAAAAAAATGTCATGGTTATGGGGCTGCACATGAAGAACACCTTAACAGTTTTAGGGGAACTGTCACCATCATAACCTTTGGAAAAAATAAATCTACTTAAATCGTATGCTTTGGGAGTTACCTGCAGAACCTTTACATAGGTTAGTATAAAATATATAACAGGTAGGAACTTTGAAGTTATAGACCAGCTTTAATGCATAAAGTAACTGATGACTGTGAGTTTGCATGAATATTAGTGATTATAGAAATCATGTAGGATCATGTATAATTACGTAGGTTAATGAGTGTAAGCGGTGAACCTGGCTTGAGGAGTATTGTTTACTATTGAGCATACGATAACACAATGAGATCTGCAAGGTTAGTATATTATCACACCGCTGCATATAAGGTTGAATCTACTGACATTGCATAAAGAGTGGAAGAACTGTGTACCACCTAATGTGTCATATATATATATATATATATATATATATACTATATATAAATATATACACACACCAAACTGTTTTCTCAATGTTATCATTAATGTGTTTACTGGGCATTAGGAAAACTAGAAACCTACTGTTTTTCCATCACAAAAAAGATGATGATTTCAGACTTTTTCGCTAGTGTTTCCTGAAAATTCTTGGAAACTAAGAGTAAGTAAAAGTATAGAAAACACAAAACCTATTAATCAAGAATGCAACAGGAAGTCTGACTTTTGCATTGCTAATTTCAGAGTCAGTGTTCCTAAAATGACCATCCAGTGCAAATAAGAATACTTGTGCAAGTAGTATTTTTTTATTTTGTTTAGAAAGGAATGGCATAGTGGCATACTAACCAATGGAGTTGCATCTTTGGATCTGATTGATTTGACCATGCACAGAGGAGAAGCGAGAGTCTGGCCGGCAGTTGCGCAGCTTGACAAATAATGCTTTATGGGGACCACAATGAAAATATCGATTTCCTCTGTATGTCCCATCCGTACAAGCAGTTGGCATTTCTTCCTCCTGATGCAGCAAAGAGAGAGAGAGAGAGAGAGAGTAGTAGTAGTAGTAGGTTCAATGAATCGAATGTATCATATTTTGCTACGTTAACAGCCATTAATTTCAGAATACAATAATCTCATGATGCATAACCAATGCAAATGATGTTCATTATAAATACATTACCATTTCAAGTCCAGCAATGGGCTCAGGAGACTCTGCAATCTGCCCAATCCAGCGAATTACTCCATAGATGGGTGGGTCATCCACTTCAACCATGGAGTTCACTTCTAACCTATGGCTTAGAGTTGTAGCATCTAGTAGCAGACTTGAGGGACCCACACTACTAGGTGGGCTGTACAGACTTGAAGGTGGATGGTGATCCTCAGAGGCAGGACAAAAGGAAGATTGGGAGTCTGGTGCTTCAGGTTGAGTAGCCAAACATTTGGGTTCCTCATCTGCATTTATGAAAGAAAAACTAGTGAATTGCTGTCTTTCTAGCTATGTGATTTTTTGCAACAGCAAATTAATAAAAGCTATGCTCCTAGAAGTCCTCTCCCCCTGCCACACCTATTAATCTTCTGTTTTCTACAGAAAGTTCTCCTTGTCTTTTCGTGCTTACGTCTAAACTGTTAACATTATGATACTGGTCAGTTTACCCTCTAGAGTGTGCTCCTCTGGAATACGTCTGACCTTCCTTTCTTCTTCTGGGGGTCCAAGTTCTGCATAGGAAAAGTAAAATACAGTAATTTGAAGTAAGTAAAGTAACTTTTCTCTCTTCTGGATAAAGTTGTATAGAAACATGGCGCTGATGTCTTTGTAGACATATACCATTCCAGGATTTTCAAGATGACTTAGGCGGAAAAAAAGAAAAAGAAAAAAAAAAGCCTTGTTTGAATCTGCAAATCATTTGAAAAACAAAAAAAACAAGCATAAATGTATCTGAATGTCAAATACTGGTATCCTACCTATAATGTTTTTCGTGCTAACCTTCTGGTTCTGTAAATAGAACTTTCAAAGAAGACACACACACCTAAAATTCCTTCCCTGGTGTATATATAGTCCCCTTTACTATTACACATAATATTTTTTGTTGCTTCTCCTTGCATCAGTTTTGGTTAACCATGTTAAATGATTTGCTAATTTTATAGATGTATTTTGTATGCCATTATGTAGACTATATGGACAAAAGTATTGGGACAGCTGGCCATTATACTAACATTCTAAATACAGCTATAACAACTTCCACTTTTTGCAAGATTTTGGAGTGTTTCTGTGGGAATTTTGCCCTTTCATCCAGTAGAGGATTTGTGAGGTCAGACACTGACGATGGATGAAAAGGCCCGGCTCGCAACCTCCGTTCCAGCTCATCCCAAAGGTTTTCAATGAGATCAGGGCTCTGTGCGGGTCAGTCATCCAAACATGTCTTTACGGACCTTGTTTTGTGCACTGGGACACAGTCATGCTGGAATAGAAAAGGGCCTTCCCCAGACTGTTCCCACAAAGTTGGAAGCATAGCATTGTCCAAAATGTCTCTGTATGCCACTTTCACACAAGTCAGGTGTCACAATATCCTTGTCCATATAGTGTATGTTTAAAGGGTAAAAATTAGCCTTTTTTAAAGAAAATCAATCTAATTTATTATGATATATGTACACC
Source organism: Spea multiplicata (assembly GCA_009364415.1). Lineage (NCBI taxonomy): Eukaryota > Metazoa > Chordata > Amphibia > Anura > Pelobatidae > Spea > Spea multiplicata. The sequence continues at coordinate 17,784 of VKOC01027424.1, forward strand.
AATGAGAGGGTCAGTATAAAGGGTCAATTTCAAGAAAGAAAAAAATATATATTTTATTTACAGCATAGCATAACTAATTCTGTGATGTGCCAGCCTCGGCCAAATTATGCAGCTTGAGCTTTGTTTTATGTCTTTGATATGCAAAAAAAAGGATTGCTGAACAGACTGATAGACTGAACCTAATGAAGATTAAATCAACATTCAGGAAGTTGAAATCTGCGACTTGTCAAGCAGGTGCTTCATAAAGCTAAACAGGATCATAGAAATGTTTATGGTAGTGTCCCTTACTGCCTTAAAAAAAATATATATATAAATGTCATGTTAATATCTTACCACTGATTTGTCCTTTCTGTACAGGTTGCGGGGGGCTCTTATGTGTAACACCTCGTGGCAGGAAGTTCAGTTGCTTTGGGCGTGATTCTGCAGGGTTCCTAGAGGCCAATACTGAATTATCATATCTCACTTTGTTGGTGTCATCCATTTTTTCTGTTCTTCGTTTAGGGCATTCTGTATGCTCCTTCTCCAACCTGCTTCCTGGAACAAAGACCCCACAATTCTCATCGCATTGGAAGAATCGCTGGCCACGAAATGAACCATCAGTGAAACCTTTACCAACTGCTGAGCCCTGAGATGGAAGATGGGACAGAAACGAAATTCATGTCAGTGTCTTCAATAACATTCTGCCTTATTAATGATTGTTTGTAAAAAGCTTGGAAACACAGTAGTAGTTATATAAAAGTATTTGTTCGATAATAAAGGAACCGCCCAATAGATGCTGGTCATATTTACTTAGAACAAATACATTTAAATGGGATATCCAGCAGAAAATGACTTACCACAAGCTGGACCCCAAAAAGAATCTCTTGCTTGTGACATACAGGTCCTTTGTAACGCAGTATACCCTTTTCTTTGCGTCCACTGGATGAAGTGACCTGAACCCTCACACAGTCCCCCTGTTTCAATTCAATCACTTCCCTCATTCTGTGTTGGTCCTTGAAGAACGCCAGACGCTCTTCCGTGTCTGTCACTGCCACCAGTATTCTCCCAACTTTGGGCCCCAGCTCCAATACGGACTCCACAGCTACGCCGACCACCTTCTCTGTTTCCAGCACCTTGAGCCAGAGTGGGGTGGGTGGGTGCATTGGGTCATCCACTTTAATAATGGCAGAGTGGGGCGTATTAGTTGGAGTTAGCAGGCTCCCCTTTTCCACTCTCTCATACACCCCTTCAATCGACTCAGGCAGGGCAGAAAAATCATGGGTGGCAAAAAAGAAGCGCTGAGATGACATTTTACTATTTCTAGATCACTGCAAAGCCCATATATAACATATAAACTGTAAATAGGCATAGATATGAATGAATCCAACGATGTTCCTGTCACTCCAGGCAGTTGTTACTTTGCATCATGTTCTGGAAGAAAAAAAACAAAGGAGCATGGAAAACATTAAATTGGGGATCCACAAGCCCAGTCATCGAGGGCCACTAAAAGCAAGTAGTTAAATACATTTTTCATTGGGATGCTCAATATAAATATATATAGACAAGCTTTCGGGAGTTCTTCTCCGTTTCTCAAGTGTAA
>VKOC01027425.1:0-35930 GCA_009364415.1 Spea multiplicata
TATACCTACAAATAGAGGGTTTGTATGTCTGATTCTCTTTTTTTTATCTGTACCTTCTTATGATTTTCAATTGATCTATACCTGCAAAGCTTGGTTTTTGTGTTGATTCTGTTGATCTTTATCCTGCTATGCTATGTTTCCATACATCATTTTTGCATACCTGCAGATATAGGGTTTGTATGTGATCTATACATGCAAGTGCATGTGTGTTTGATCTATAGTTCACAGGCAGGGAGGAAAGGAGAGGTATGGCTCTCAAAGTCATGGTCAGGGTGAGAAGGGGGAAGACTGCACTGACTACCACAGTCTTCCCCTAATCTGCAGTCAGTGTGGCAATTCTTTTTTTGGTGTGGTAGCGTAGGGAGTGATTGTTTGCTAGGGAGCGTGGACCATAGCCCAAGGAAACATCTGTGTGGCAGAGCCTGTCCTCGTGTGTGTGTTTGGGTGTCAGTCTGGCAGAGTCTGTCCTTGTGTGTGTGTCTGGGTGGCAGATCCTGTCCTGGTGTGTATTTAGTCATGTTTTCTGGCCCTTTACTTTCTGTAGGACTAAATTGAACCATTTAATTTTTACTTATCCAGAGATAAAACGCCCTCCTGAATTTGTAGTCACTTCAGAAGTCAAAACAGGTATTGTGTTATTTACTCTATTTTTTGTCCCAGTACGGGCCTGGTGACACATCTGCTTCCCTACACCAAGTACCCAATAACACACCATTAGCATTACTTACTTCTATGCAAGCTTGGTTCTGTGACGATTGATAGGTGATTACATGTAGTTATCTTTATTTTAAATCTTCTTCAAATGGTGCGTCCTCTCCCTCCATGGGGTGATCAGGGAGAGGAAGTCAGTTTTTATGAATAAAAGGCTTGTCAATATTAGTCCAAGAAGCTATATTTGTTATTCCAGTTATAACCCAGTTGCTACTCTTTCATTTCTAAACATGTTTCCACTGTTTAGAGAACAATACCAATTAGTAGTTTGCCTTCTTAATGTTGTATTGAGATGTAAAAATACAATTATCTAGTTTGTGTCTCCAATATCCATCTGATCGAAAATAGCATGTTTATGTTCTTTTTTCTGGATGTGTTTTATTTATATATATATATATATATATATATATACACACATCATGGAGAGCCTGACTTAAATTAAATTTCTTGCAAAATTTTGCTAAGTGGTGCTAAGATCACTGCAGACACGTGAAAATGTGATTCCCCCAGAAAATGAGCACAAGTGTTAAAGCATCGTCAAGTTATACAGGTGATCTTATTCCACTTGCAGGCAATGTGTGAACAATATTGTAAAGTGAGACATTTTTCACAGAGCTAGTCTCCTTTTCTACGTTTCTTTGATACTGTGCGTAACATTTAAAAAGGTGTTGCAATTCAAGAAAAAAAAGTGAAAAAACCCTTATTTCTGTCTCTTTATACTTAACAGAAGCCTAACACACTAAGGAAATCATGTCTGAAGTTAGAATTGGTAACTATATTTATACTTGTTCCGCAAGGAGTATGTTAGATTTCTAAACAATATATATGAGTTCACATGATTTCTCGTTGCATATATATCTTTTTAATCGAACATGTTATTTTTACTTCCTTTTTTTATGCTTATTTGTATTTGGTTTTGTGCCCAGTTAGTCAAACTGCCACCTGACTGATCTGTCCAAAAACCATCCAATCGCTCTACTTCTTATCATCTCCAAGCTTCTTGAAAAAAATAGTACACCCAATTAACCAAGTGTCTTGACCCTTTTCAATCTTGTTTCTACTCTCAACATTCTACGGAGACCACCGTCACTACAATTACTAGTGACCTACTCACTGCTAAATCCAAGGGACACTACTCTATGCTAATCCTACTGGACCTTTCTGCTGGTCTGTGCCATATATTGCCCCCAAACAATTGTCTGTGCCTTCTTTGCCCCATGCCCCCCTCCAACATACACTTTGGCACACTTATGTAAACACACATACACAAATTACACACACTCACTAACACACACATACACAGTCCATCTCACCCCATTTACACATACATGCACACACACAAACACCTACACATCCATGCTCACACATACAATTACACATCCATGCTCACACACACAATTCCACATCCACGGGGTCACGTGATGTAACATGACCTCGATACGTTAATGTGTCCCTGTTTTAATAATTTAAAAATGGCCCTTCCGAGCTGGACCTGTAGTTACGCCAGTGATGTCGCTATATAAAACAATAAATAATTCTAACATTATAGAAAATGAAAATCTTTAACGTGTGTCAAATGCAGAACATCAAGACCTGCGTAAGGGTTAAATAACTGTTCTTTTATTTCGCTAAAACAAATCATCCTACCTGTTTCCTATAAAAGTATCAATAAAAACAAAGTATTTTTGCACATTTCCATTAAGTTGTAGCGCATGAGCCTCTGTAAACAGCTTCATGTTTTTGATACAGCTCGCTCTGGCAGAAAAAAATCCATATCAATAGACAAACATAAAGAAAAACATTTAGATAAACACCCAGGTACTTAATGCAATATTATAGTGGCCTGATTGAACAGGGAAATCTGACTCATTTTCTTGGAATATAAGTCCCTGCAGTCTTGATACAAGCCGATGACTCATGTTTAGAAGACTCTGCTTGCCCGAGTAATGTGAAATAAGTGAAGAGTAATAACGCCGAACGACGTTAAATGTGTTCAGACAATGCCCGCTGACGCATTGATTTGCCATTTGATAGGAATTCTCCTGGCTCAAGGTTGTGACTTACGCAAGTCTGTACTAATGAAATCTGCCCTTAATCAGGATGCTTAGAAAGCCTCTTGGATGAACTCTGACTTGTTATTATTTATCCATGGATAGAATGAAGGTGTAGTGTAGGGTAGCCCTGATGTAAGTTAAGGTATATGTGTGACATGTTACACAAAGGCTGCCATATTACACAAAGGCTGCCATATTAAAATAGGTGTGTGATATCTATGTGTGTATGTCACAAAAAAATACACAAGCAGTTTGCCATTAAGAGTAAGGGCAGGATGACATTGAATTGAATGATTATATTGTCAAGTTCCTTGATTACATGCTTTTTAATTTGCTAAAAGTGCTAGTGGTAACCCATACCACTCTTCTAATAATTGTCATTTCTCATTCAAGTTTATTTTCATTATCGTTCATTGAAGATGCTTTAATTCCGTGGATGGACATAATTATTTAACTAGAGAAAGCAGCTGAGAAGTCACTGGAATATGCAACAGCTGATCCTTTTTATTAAATAAGCCCTACTGCCCTAATAAAAATACTACAAATAGTGTAACTATTTAAAGTCTAATACCAGTGAAAATGAGAAATGGCATGGTGTCCTTAGTGTTTACTTTTTCCTTAGGAGTGTCCCAAGTCAGACTAAAAGCACTGTTTAGGCCAACCTGGTCTTTCACTTAGAGGTACATTTAAAGACAAAGTTCTTCAATCTGGGGAATTCACTAAAATATTTTTTGACACGCTGTCCAGTATCAGTTTCATCAAATGCATAGCCTGCAAGGCAAATAACTGGGGCAAGTAAGCAGGGCAAATGCATAGATTCTGAATCTTGAACTCAAGACAATATGCAGGCGCTTTCTGTGCCATCCTCTCCCTCAATTAGAGGATCGGGGAGAGGACGTCACCGCAAGCTGTCGCCATTTTGGCGAATGTTCTTGTTGGGTTATCTCCGAGGACGAAGATAGAAGATAGCAGATTGAAGATAGAAGAGAAGCTAAAAGATAGGAGATGAACAAGAACATGCGGAAGTGGTCGGCAGATTAATTTAGAAGGTAGGGAACATTTAGTGAGTGTGAGTGAGAGTGATTGAGAGTGAATGTGGGAACCAGGCGATGAATTAAAAATGCAAACCGAATGGGCGGGGATCAATATTAGTTGTCCAAAAACAAATGAGACAAAAACTAACCAAGAAATTTGTCTGCATCATTTTTGGCTCATTTGCACTTCTTATGTGGATTTCAATTGAATTCATGCAGCAGTGAGCATTGGTCATAAATATCTGTCAGGGAATGTGCAGTAAATGACTGACAGGGAGGCAAAATTTCTTACTTAAAAGAGCATCAAGAGACTATTGAGGAAATTGTAGAGCACGAACATTTGTAGCTAAGGGTAGGGTGACAACAGAACAAAAGCTACCATAGTTATGAGTGAAGCTGCAGATTAGCTGCTTTAAGCCTGGGGGGACAAGTTATGTTCTTTCAGATAACTTTTACGTGTGCTTGCTGCATGAAGGACAGGATGAGGCTTCTCCATGTGTAATTATGTGTGTGTCTGTGTATGTTAGTGTGTCAGTGTATGTTAGTGTGTGTATGCTTGTGTGTATGTGTCTGGATATGTTAGTGTGGTGACGGTCTGTATTTGGTTATGTTAGTGTGACTGTGCCTGGGCATGTTAGTTTGTTAGTGTGTGCCTGTGTTTGGTATGATAGTGTGTGTATTTGGGTATGTATGTGTGTGAGTATGTTATTGTGTTTGTTAGTGTGGGTGTCAGTGTATGTTAGTATGTTAGCTCTTGGTATATAACTATGTGTTACTGTCTGAGTGTGTGTCTAGCGGTGTTAGCGTCAGTATGTGTGTTAACATGTCATGTTGTGTTAGTGTCTGTGTGTCTGAGTATGTTTGTGTGTGTATGGATATGTTAGTGTGTGTGACTGTGTGTGTGTGTGTGTCTGGGTATGTAAATGTGTGTGCATGTCACTTCATGATAATTTTTCATTTTAGTAATGATGTAACATAATGGATGTGGTTTTGGTTGATGTGGTTGGGCAGCATTTCATCCTTGGACCCAGGCAGCACAATGTCTTGGGCCAGCCCTGGCAGATTGTGGGAGAAAGACTTCTGCTTTGTAACCAGTATAGGATTGGTACACCTAGATGATACAGATTACCTCACCTCTCCTGTCACTGTACCTGAAGGTTCAATCTTCCCAGGTTGTCCCCAGTTGTCTGTGACCAAGGATCCTACTATAAATATGACATTGTTCCAATGACAGTACATACACCGGGACCTTGGGTTACCTTTCTAGGAGCTACTACTCCCGCTGCACAGAGAGGACCCTGTGAATGTCTCTTGCCTCAGAAGTTTCTCTGTCTAAAAGGGATACTCCTGGTTCCGACAAACCCTCTGAGAGCTACAAATGATGGTGAAATGCACATTGAGAATAATATGTTCTTTACGTAAAAAGGAGTAATGTATCACTCGTGGCACACGTGTAACCCTCTGACATGTCATTTACTTGCTTTAGTCACAGGATGGTAAATAATATTGGTTACGTCCCCAAGTTTGGAGGTTATGAGGTACACATGATGCAAGACATCATGGTTTCATTGGGAGGTTTTATAAATAAATAAACTCTCCGCATGACACAGGAAGTGTGTTAACCTCAGGGATCTTGTCATGAGACACAGGCAGTGATAAGTACATGTTCCCACGACATTACACATGCACAGCTATTACATCAAGAAACTTTTTCTATTAGCAATTAACAAAGTTACGATACCATTTATGAGGCTCTAATGAACTTAAAATCCTAATGGTATTTTTCTGTAAATAGGTCACCATGGATGACCACTATTATATTGCATTTCATTTTATACAAAGACTGCAACCCATATTTACTTACTAAAAATGTAACAAAACGCAGACTTATTTACTTCCCACGTGCCCCAATAAAACTTGACAACCCTGAATTCCGTTTAGCATGTGAATTGATTTCCGAACAGTTATAGTACAGCGGCGTTCTGCTGCTTGTTGAGAAGTAATACTTGATGAGCGAGATCTGGATTCTAGCACCATCAAATCAGTTTAACGTGGGTTGGGTTGCAGTAGGGTAGCCATCGTCTAGTCTTGGATGTCTCTGTGGCATGAGGTGATGATGTCATGCTTTCTGTGTCAGGACTATCCTCCGTGGCCGGGCATCGTGTCATGCTCCCTCATCCTCCGCTATGCGAGCCCAAATCCAGACGAGATCACATTACCACACGATATGCATGTAAATGCAGGCACACACAAATGACGTGAACGGCCTTATAGGAACCGCGTGACCTCATCTTGACCCATTTTCCAGGCAACCTCTGTCTCATATGAACACTTTTTACCTTAGATCTTATGGATCCCTAACCGCTTTCATGTTTCCTTGCTCTAGGCTTGGTCTGTAACTGCTTTACAAGACCTCCTTCCAATCCTGGACTAGTTTCCATGGTGGCAAAGGACGAATTTAAAATTCAGTCTATATTGGAATCCCGACTCTACAGAGGTTTTCTCCAATACCTAATCCACTGGAATGGCTAAGATTCTGCAGAATGCTTCTACATTGCAGCTTCAGATGCCCAGCGTTTATTATGAGCTTTCCGTTCTCCCATTCTGGACTGTCCCGGGTTTCTGTATTACGCACTACAGGCGATCTTAGAGGAGGGGGTACTGTCAGAACTTACCTCCATGGCCGGACAAGCAGAAATCCAGGCCTATCTTGCATAGCGCCATCACATGACCATTGAGTGTTTGTTTTTTATTTTGGTACCGTCTGCTGATACAACTTGACATTTTCAACTGGTTATTTACTGGAATAGTAATTGAAGGGGACATACCAAGACATTTTGGACAAAGCTATGCTTCCAACTTTTTGGGGAAGGTCCTTTTCTATTCCAGCATGACTGTGCCCCAGCGCACAAAGCGAGGTCCATAAAGACATTGTGGAATGAGCCTTCTATGGAAGAACTTGACCGGCCCGCACAGAGACCTGACCTTAACCTCATCGAACACCTGAACTGAGACTGTGAGCCAGGCCTTCTCATCCCACATCAGTGTCTGAACTCACAAATGGTCTACTGGATGCCCCAAAATCTTGTGGCAGGCCTTCCCAGAACAGTGGAAGGATAGCTGCAAGAGGGGACCAGCCACATATTAATGTCTATGTATTTGGAATGCAATGTCATAAAAGTCCCTGTTGGTGTAATGGTCAGGTGTCTCAATACTTTTGTCCATATAGTGTTTTTACACAAATGAACATTGTAACATACTTACGTACAAAAGAATATTTATACACACACCATAACATACTAACAGACATACACACTAACACACACAGTAACATATCTACACACTGTAACATACTTACACAGTAACATATTTACACATGCACGCACAGTAACATACTAACATACTTACACACACACTAAGCATGGAGGTACTGAGCTAGCACAGCTGTCCAGCCCAGTAGTATGAAAAGCCTGGGGTGGGAAGGGGCTTTATAAGGATGTGCTGGCATTTAGGTCACCCTGGGTAGGGGGCCATTCACAGCACGAGGGCTATAGGGGCCTCTGTTAAACCAGTGGATCCAAAGAAGAGTCACTTCTTGTGTTATTGCTATAATGCCCAAAGTTCCTTAATCTGGCCTTGATCCCGGTCTGTCAGTCAGGAAAGATATTCCCTAACTGAGCACAGAACTGCAAGGTCCAGCAACCTTCTTTAGGCATCTGATTATCATTGGGTATCAAATGCGGCAGATAAATCTAGGAGAATCAAGGCCACATCTTTGTAAATATCCAAGAGATGTTGGATGTCATCCCAGACTTTAACCAGCACTGTTCAGTTCTGTGTTTTGGTCTGAATCCTGCTTGGAGGGTATGAAGGCAACCTACAGGCCTCTAGGTGCTTTCGGATATTGGTGATAGGTCTAAAGTTTGCAGGGACATCTGGGTCAATCTTAGCTTTGGGTTTGATGATGGTTTCTCTATGGCATGGATTGGTACAATTATTGCTGGGGCAAAGAGTCTAAGCTGGGCAAGGGTCCAATTTGCATGATGTTGGTGGTCTCAGCTATACTGAGTAGGTTGCTGGTAGATGGTATTTTGAAGGATCCTTATTCCAGTAACAATAAGACCAGGTGCCTTATTCCAGATGGATTTTCTCCATCCTAAATAGCCTGTATTGTGAATGAATGCATTAATCAAAATCAGCAACATCCTCTCGTTCTGGAAAAAAGCAAACTGCATAAATGCTGTAGTGTGACCATTGAAAAAAATCAAAGGAGGGAGGCACAGCGCTTTTATTTGCTGCTTTATTATAATTGTAAAGTATGATGGACGGATACATAAATCATTCCAGATGCATGTGTCAAGATAAGAGGTGAACGATTTACAAGATGCTCTGTTATCTTCAATTAATTATAGATCAAAAACATAATCTGTAACCCAGAACAATGCAGGCGCCGGAGACGTGTAGCCTTTAATAAGATGTGATGAGGCCTGACAAGGGAAACACAATATACACAGAGAACATCCCCGTTAGGTGAATTTCACTGAGGCTTCACTTGGCTTGACACATGCATTTAAATCAGTTGCATGCATACTGGAGGTAAGCTGGGACTGAAACACTTTAAAGGGTATTATAGGTAGAACTTGTACGTGGTCCTTGATAGATGTAGTGTGGCATAAAGCACATTGTCTGGGTTAAGGGAAGTATAGTTGAGAGCTAGAAGCCAGACTTAATTCTTGAAGAATCTCACTGAAGTAAGAGGCTAAGAGGAGGAATCTTGAAGAAGTCCATGTACAGTGGGAAGCCAAACCAATTCCATATGAGAGGTAAGCTCCATGCTGGTGAGTTCCAGAAGCTTATGTCAGAGTCTAGAAGCAAATTGTTGCCTGCTTGTAACTAAGATTCAATTGTCATGAAATGCAAGTAATTTTTAGATTGTGACTAGACACTGATAACCATGTGAAGGACCACAACTTTATTAAGTGTTAACCATTTAATAGTCTATCATAAAGAATATATTGTGGTGGTTTACATGGTTCTAATAACAATCCTTATGAAAACCATTGTTAGTGATGAGATAAACACATTCTGTAATTAGTCACCTGTATTCAAGCAGGCATCTACACTGTGATTCACAAACAAAATTTTATTGAGATGCCAAGATATCATGAAATCAGAGTAGAATATGAAGGAGTCAGATCTAGACTGTCTAACTGTCTCATTCACCAAGCGATGTTGTTAGAAGCCTAAACAGGTATGATAATAATTAGAAGGCCCCTGCACCCACTCACCAAGAGACTATGATGCTTAATATCATGCATATGATTCCAATCTATTATGTGAGACTAGTATTTCTCTTTACTAATCAATTACTTAAAGTCCTAATTCTATAAATGCAGAACCTGTCGTGCTCATAAACACACGGATTATCCACTTACTTCACTCGGTCTCTCAGGATGATATAAATGGAAGGTATTATATTCCACGCATGCATCAATTATCTAATTCTGAGGATACTGAATAAGACGCCCACTTGTAATTTCAACATTTTACTGTGACTAAGAACATGCAGCATTTTATTAAGTAGGATGGGAGACTTTTATTTTCCGGATCGATGTGTTCCTCATTCTCGGGGGTTTATTCACAGAAGGAGAGTTGGCCCGAGAGTTGGCCGGAGAGTTGGAAGAAGAGTTGGAAGAAGAGTTGTGGATCATGCATCAAACTCATAATGCATTATGAAGGATTACCTGTGGCCAATTTCCATTATTATTATTATTATTATTATTATTTCCATTATATCCTAAAAGGTTTTCACAAATCATGAAGATTTAATTGCGTGGGCTCAGTTTGTTATTGTTTGTGATTTTAAATTTATTCTACCGACTCTAATTGTAAAGCGCTATGGCACGTTTAGCAATAAAATACCTTTGAAGTGGGCAAGTGGCTAATTAAACTGATACATTTTACTGTTGCTGGCGTGAATGCTAGAAGTCTATAAAGACACCCAGATAGTTAACCATATGGGGGGGTGACACTTTAGAAAGGGTTTGAAAATGTAACCCTGGCAATATAAAACTATATTAAAATAAATTCAGGCCACCCCTGCACTACATACATCATAAAATATGAAACCAATGTATTTTGTATGTAAATATTGAGTTTGTGTTATACCTTCGCAGTCTAGACACTTGGCAACAGCTTCCATATGCATTCTTTACCTGTCCAAAAAGACTTGCCGGATGAAAACACTGCAGCTCCTCTACTGCAACTTGCTTCCTCCTCTGCTCTATATATACATGTGCACATATCAAAACAACAAGTATGTAAGTAAATGTGTAAGGGGGATCGGGACACATTTTCATGGATTACCTGACTGTTCAACTACTTTGACTAACCTGGTGTTTGCTTTCATCTATTTACTTGAAAACAGCATGAAAATCATGTACAGTATTTGTGTTTGAATAGTTATGGCTTGTTACTTGGATATGTGGGCTGGGAGTCCAATCCCGTACTGGTTAGTATGTTGTTGGCACGCACTCTTTGGTGTTAAGATGGCTAATAGAATTGGGCCATCATTTTTGTAATAGTGGAAACGAGATGAGCAAATTGTATGCAATGCATTCGTTTGGGATGAAAGTAATCTTAACCCATAGAATAAGTCCATGCTTAGACCCAAAGAAAAAGTCCATTCCCAACCCAACACGCAACAAGCCTCCCCTTAAAATAATGACACAGGACACCATTTTGTGGGGTAAGGCATATACCACAGTTTTATTAAACACCAGTTTGCACATTAATTCCCCAAGCAGCGTTAAACCCGTAATTACAACACCCCATGACTGCTAAGCCCAACTGGCAGCTCTTTACTGACACTCAACCAAGAGTCCTAGCCCTGCAGGTGCCATAAGCCCCTCACAGGACACATCTCTCCAAGTCGCTTGGGGCAAATGACTCTGTATTTGGCACTAGCCAGGTGACCCAGACCGTAGCTGTGACAACCCATTGAAATCTAAACAAAGGAGAGAGAAAAAACAGCGATGACGTTCATACTCAATGGTCTATACACCATATGAACGTAACCTAACCGAGCAGACATGGTGGGAGCAATTGGCTGAACACTCGCTGATGTCGCTGGGAAAGATGTAAGAAATCTCCTCTACTCCGAATGTAACCCTTCTAGCAGCAACACTGATGCAACTACCCTCCAATGGTGAACCCCCTTATTGCAACCTCAGTCATGGGCTAGTAGTCATGCTCCCCCTTCCCTATTGGTCCAGGGGGGCCTGTTTACAAGTAAAGGCCATATTGTTTATGATAATTATATAGTGAAGGGATTCTGAAAATAATAAATATATAAATAAATATAATGAAAATTAAATCACAGGCTTCATAAGATGCAAAAGCCATATGGAGAACTCATTATATATTTTACCATTTTTTTACATAAAATATACATTTAATTAGAATATACATTTTAGACAAAAAATGTAATGGAGAACTGGAAAGTGAATATACATGCTTCAATCGCTGAATAAAGCAGCAGCACGAGTGGGGATTTAACCTTAAATTCACGTGTTTATTTGTTCTCGATTCCATATTAGTGAGACGGTGGTGCAGGATTTCTAAAAGGCTTTGGCTAATTTTAAATTTGATGAGAAATTGCTAAAATCACTTGCGATGGTTAACTTTGTTTCGCTAACTTAAGTTTGTTAATTATTTAACTGGAAATATGCTACTTGGAATTGTGATCATGATTTTATGTGATCTGTTAGATTGCTTTACACAAAACATGATTGATTCTAATTCTAACGAGGCGCCATTGACAATATTTAATATGTCAGTTCAGCAAACCCTGTTCTGGATGATTGTATTAGCCATGCTAATCAGTCTTGTCTGGAGTACTGAGTTTACGCTTCCTCTTATTAGCAAGCGGCTACTGTTTAATTTCAGTCCATGGAAAGTGTCAGGAGGAACGTATATACTACAACAGGGGTTAACACTCCAACTACAGATCCGGAACTGTGACGATTCCTTTTGACATGGGGAACCCACTTCTCCTTCATGGTATCCAATTGGTGGAATAGTTTATGATCCATTTGTCCCTAATGATACTATGGAAATCGTTCCAAAGTGACAAGCCAAATCTTCTCAAGGTCCCATCATTTTAAGTAAAAACATGTCCTCAAATTTATGATGTTTCAGCAGTAACTTCATTGGGGACAAAGGCATCTGAGAAAGTTGTTGGAAGGCCGCAGTTTCTGTTCCATAATGATATCACGTCCACGTCGTTTCCAGAGACATTGTGCGGATTATGACGTTAATCTCGTTGAGCGTCATAAATGTCACGACGCATGTAACACAGATAGCTGCCAAAGTTGCCAAAGCATTATTTTTTCAAGTGAGTTTCCACAGGGAGGAAATTGCCACGTTTGGAAGTTTTTAGATAGCATTGAAGGTTTTAGGTAGCTCTAGCTATAAAGTCCAAAAAAGTATGAATGATCAGATTCATGTGGTTCTTATGGGTAGTTCTAGGTCAACAGCAAGATTCAAACCTAAGCAGTACAACTTTATGTATGAATAGAGTGTCGTATAGACATTTCTGGGAGGGACACACGGCAAAGAAATAACTAGAACCTACAATGATGAGAACAGCTATACGTAGGTGGCAACGAGTCTTATGCATCTCAACCGCACGCTGTGGTCCAAAGCTAAGTCTAACACAGCAAGGAACATGCAAATGAAAGAGCCCATGTACTATGGGTAAGGAATCAAAGATCACAACTTAAGTAGAGTTTTTGTTATTTGTGCAGCGTGACACCACAGAGATATAACCAGGCCACACGTACGGTTTCTCACTTATAATGATAGCGAAGATCACCTATTCCTCCATGGAAGCATCACGGAATGATCACGCAAGACTCCACAATTTCCGCCCGTAAGCTTAGTAGTGCCTTTCAAGATGAATGAAATGGTGAGCCCTTTCTAAGGAGACAAGGATGGAAATGTGTTTGTCAGTTTGTTTGATGGTGACTCCTGTGATATTTCCTTTTTGCTAAAACTAAGAGGATAAGTAAAAGTGGGACCACAATATAGAGGCACCCATGAAATATGAATTTAGGATGGAGATAGAAACCGAGAATAGAGGGATGAGCTAACACAGCGTGGGGCACTTTGTATTTATTTATTTATTTACCGGTATCTTTAAAGAAAAAAGGTCAACTGTGCCACCGTTACAGAAAACATAAATGCCATTATATATAAAAATTTAGATCCGGTTTTGAAGCATCGCCATAAATAAACTCCGCAGTCTGCTAAATTTTGTTATTGCAATCGTCACAGTTGCCAAGGTAACAAGTGACATCATCGACAAATGCAGCAAGTCAAGCTCGGAAGAAGACATTTTCAGTTGGTAAGTGCCACTGGTATAGACAGTACATTCGAGGAAGAACACATATGTTCTGACAATAAAGGCCATAATTAGGATTGTATTTGCGTTATAACTATCCTATAACTTTTTTATATAACTCTTTTTACATTTTTAATATTTAGTTTGTTAATAAACAAAAAGGACTTTTATAGAACCTTTAATGAGATAGCACAGCCACAAACCCCTAAGATGAAGGTTTTAACATACTTTACATCCATATCTATGTAATATGGCAATACTAGTGCTTTCGGCCCTTTCGACATCTTGTCTGTCTATTTTTTCTTGATGTAGACAGTCAGACATTAACCAGTCCTTGGTCCTGGCCTAGATGCATGATAGCGTTATGCCTATCCCATGTATGTTTAAATTCCCTCACTGTGTTAGTACTTTCTACCACTTCTGATGGGAGGCTGTTCCATCTATCGCCCTGTAAGTCTAAGCGCACATGGGAAAAGCACAGATAAAAGCATAAGCAAAAAATAAAATCCCTTTCCAGGGAGATATAGCTAAAGCTTCTAGCTTTAGGGGGAAAATTATGCTGATAATTACATGAATCAGCCCACCAGAAATGATGCGTCTTCCAAAGGAATTGACATAAAAAGAACTCTTCAAAGGACACACTATGATGAACACGCTTTGTACGTCCTTTCAAGCAATGAACAGAGTAATTGACGGATGGATCAATAAGCAGCAGATCTGATAGAATTTAAGTTAACCTGTTTCTGCCAACAACTAAGCTCCTCTGTCCATTGCTTGGATCTCACCTCTTTTACCGCAGTCTTTTTTTTTTTACAGCCTTCTTTGCTCATATTTAGGAAAGGTGCCGATATTGTGGAAGGTAGTACTGTATATGAAAATTGTATATGAAACTCGAAATGTTGCTTTCTCACACTAGAAAACTTCCCTGTTGGGGGCTATTTCATGTTTACAAACCTCATAGGATCCTCATTAGAGATATGATGGCACGAGACATATAATGGACATGCACACAAATTAAACCCTTAAAGGTTCCCTCTGTGTTCTGTAGACAGGGTATTTTGTCTTGTTAGGCTTAAGGTATACTGGGAGAGTCCTTGATGGCAAAAGTGCTTTGGGGGTTCTATATGACTAGTCCTATTGACTGCATGTGGCTTCAAGGCTTGATTATGATCTGTTACTGTCACCAAACATCATTTCAGTTTGCTAATCATGAGTTTAACATAAGCAACGACTGTATTAGAGACATCCCTTGTGCTTATTGCATACGATCAGCCATATAAACCCATTAGGCGGAAGACTATTGAAATAGACAGTCTTTGTGACTGTTGGGTCTGCAAAGAAGAGATAACATCAGGGTAAAAAATTCACTAAAATTCTGGTTCAACCAACTTTTTGAGGATGTTCCATATGGTGAAACAATCCCTTATTTTGAACCAAACTATTTCAAAGTAATCATACTAATTAAAAGATGAAAGCCACAGTGACAGAGCTCAGAGCGTTCCGTATACAATGCACTCCATCTCCTTTCAGTGTCTTTAGTCCTCATTAGCTCAAAGTGAGCGGTGCAAGCTACTTTAAACAATGCGGAAGAAGACAACACGGCTAGAAACCAAGTTAATTAGTAAATGTTTGACAAAATGTATTATTAAAGCAGCATTACTCTTCCCTGCCAACAAAATAATTTGCAAGGCTTTGCTACAATTATATGTAATCATTTAGGTCAATGTTCTTCACTTAGCACTGGAATCATTAGAAGACATTTAATTGCAATTATTTCCTGTGCTAAAACAGGTTCAGACAGAGCATCAGACACGCTAGGTAAATGTTTGGTGGGCCGCGACCCAATAGCACCTTCTACATACCTAAAAATCTGTCTGGACGGCCAATGTGGTCCCATAGCATGGAGCTGTCTGATGGATTCAGCGTCGAGGGGGAAATGTTGCAATGATTTGCATGTCTATTGGTTCTGGAGAATCCTAAAGAGAAGGGTGGGTTGATTCTCTGCCCCACTAGGGTGCCTATACACTGCTGCCGGTGACATGGTCATGGGCTGCCAAGGCTCATTGATGCATTTGGGGGATGATGGCTGGCCAGCAACAGCCGAGCTACTGGTGGAAAAGTTAATGCTGGTTCTGATAGAAAGGTGTCAGAACACACAGTGCATCTCAGTTTGTTGTGTATGGGGCTGCCTAACCAAAGACCAGTCAGGGTGCCCATGCTGACCCCAGTCCATTGCCGAAAGCGCCTACAATGGGCATGTGAGCATAAGAACTATACCACAGAGCAACGGAAGAAGGTCTGATGAATCACGTTTTATTTTACATCACATGGATGGCGGGGTGTTTCGCTTACCTGGAGAACACACGTCATCGGGATGCATCCATGGAGGCCCCACCTTACACCTTAGAGGACTGAAAGCACCTGGTGCAGATACCACAGCACACCTTCAGACGTCTAGTGGAGTCCGTGTCTCAACGGATCAGAGCTGTATTGGTGGCAAAAGTAGGACCTACACTTATTAGGCAGGTGGTCATAATGTCATGACTGATCAGTGTGTATATTATATATATATATATATATATATATAATGCTAAATGAAGTCCTACAGGTCTTGTGACCTATTAACGGATGAACTACTTCACATGTCCTTCTCTGATTATTTACACTTTATACAAATGTATTTCCATCACTAGTTTACATGCATCTTCCCAGAGAATACAATTGCTGCAATTGGAATGCTAATACAGTAATGTACTAATTTTCTGCCAGATGGGACTACAAATCATTACACTTGTTTATACTGTCTCCTCAGAATGCTGAAATGATTTTGATACAATAATATTCTCTGTTTTTCCAGGCGGCACAAGCAAATCACTTACCTCTTGTGTTCTCTTTTGTTCTTCTATTTTCAATGCACAGCAGGATTTTGTCACAATTCACGGTGTCAAGGCATCATCATTGAATATTGGAACAGCGAGTACCTTTTGTTAGATACTCACCTGCTTGTCTGGCCTGGTAGCCACAAACTGGAATTATAGCTTCTACTCAACACTCCTCCTGTCCATTCTAGTAACCTGCGCTTCTCTTTAAAAAGCCCCCCTTGGTTTCAGTTTACCCAGCCTTGGGTTGTTTTACAACTAGCTTCTGGTGGGATCTCTGATCGGACAGCTCATAACAGTTTTTGAAGCTGCTGTTCACTTGATTTGGCTCATCGTACAATTTGCTTTATACACTGTATGAAATTCATCTGAAATAAATATATACAAGGACTGGATGCTTAGTAAAGAGGTGAAGACTAACTATATTAATCTTCACCAATAATAACCATGTACCCCTCAGAATGAACCTTTGGGTTTCTGTGACAAAGAGTTAAACTAAGGTACTGGTCTTCACTGATAACATGGTCCCCTCAGGTCGAGCCTTTGGGCTGATGTGGCCACTTGGACTTAGGGATGAATAAGCCAGTCAGTGAATCAAGCAGCTAGACGAGGCCAAAAACAAGGGACTCACTGGAGGCACACTCAAACTCAGATAACTGGCTCATGGAACAGGCAAAGTACTCCCGACACAGACACCTTGAAAAAGGAAACCAGATGGAAGAAGCAACGTCCAGGGTAGCGTCCTAAGCAACCGAGTGAAAATAATAGACTGCCCAAGAAATAAATAAAAGGAAATGCATCTAATGTATATAGATATAGCTATATGAATGCATCTGTTAAGAATAATTTTCTGCTGGATGGTAAGATATGGATATAATCTTGACATCTTGACTAATCATCGTGTTGAGATTATATTTCAGCGATCTGGATAATCATTTGTGTCCCAGCACACCTCACAGAGTACTTTAATATGGATTCTTCTTTAGTGGGAACAATAAACTGTCCCTTTCACCTTTAGGGCTGAAATGTTTCAATGCTAAGCAACATTTTCATTACCGGAGGGTCTAGTTTGCCCTTCATGGAAAGCAAGACAAATAATTGTTGCTAGTACCGTTTCATGCTCCCTTCAAGTGTAACGAATGTACTAGCAACATAGTGAGTATAGCGAACAGTTTATCAATTAACATCTTTAATTAAAGAGGTTCACATGTGACTACAGCTGGCTAGTGAAGGTATACCGTAGGAGACTTCTCTCAGGAGAACTGCCTGATTCTTCACTCACAGGACACTTCAAATTCTCCAGAAGTCACCAGTGCTTGCACGTGCAACACTTGCTTTCACCTGCTTGCAAGCAGAAGCAGGCATAATGATACTGAGAAACCATTACTTTCGAAAGAGAAAGGAAGAGGTATGCTTTGTCAGAAAAAAAATCTTGGATCATAACAGAGAAGATGAATGTTGCTATGACAAGAATCCTAACAAAGAGGAAAAATGACCTGCTTGAAGTGTACTGATCAGATTATTAACAATTATAGTAGATGACCCCCTAAACTCCATAACGATTCATGTTTACAGCTGGAAAGGAACCAGCAGGGACATAGCATGGATTGCAAAAAATGTGAGCGTTATGAGATGCCATGGTGTGTGGTAACGAGGAGGAAGCCATCGTTCAGTTTTATGGTGGCTGACAATGAAAATTACAGGAAAAGGCAAAGTTGCAGCAGAGGACGTTAAAGAAGACTTGTCACATTATTCAACTCCTGCTATTTACGTCTCTATGCACTAAATAAACCGAATTGTGTTATCAAACAATATGTGTACTAGAAACACTCCTTCTATTTATATTTTTGGAAGCAGCCATCTTGATTTCCTGCTCTCAGAAACTCTGCATGATTATTCCTGCCCAACTTCTCTCTTCCGTATTGTTATGTTGCTGGTTGTTGTTGATCGGTTCAGGCAGCCTTGGTAGGCGTGAGAAGAAAGACGGTGACTTTGGGATAAAGATGCCACACATCTCAGCTTCCCTCAAGGAAAATCATCTACTACTTTTTAAGAAAAATATCTACAAGAATATTCCACTGATTGGGAAAAGTATAGGCCTTTTATGCTAAAATATATGAGTACGGTATAGCATTCAACGTACATAAATACAGTGATTATCTGTGTTGTCTTTTCTGTGGCATACTTGGGAACGTGTCCAACATATTCATAGACAGCTATCCGCTGCATTGACAATGAACTCCTAATGTCTCGATCTTCACTGCGGCATGAAGTATGAAGCTACACAATAGAAACAGGTGTGATGGGCAGCGGACCCGTTACATTTGATTTGAATTTGCTTTTTCTGATTGGTGTCCTGCTGGTGTTCAATCAAGCTGAACAGCCTTTCATCGAAATTTCATTTTGCAGAGATATACTCTTGGTTGCCGATAAATGAAAGACAGGATGTTTCCTAAATGACTTTACAGTGAAGGAGAACATAATTCAAGACACAGTAAGTAATAGATGCTTTAGAATCTTCCAACAAATTAAAAAGAAAATGCTATTTTTTTTTTGCTACATCTAAGAGAGACAGATGTCCGCCTTGGTCTCGTCTTAGATTCAGCATAGCCATGTATCAATCCCATGCATGTTTAAATTCTCTTACCGTATTAACCTCTACCACTTCTGCTCGGAGGGCTTCCACTTACCTACCACCTTCTCAGTAAAGGAAGACACCTACTATAATCAAAGGTGAAAATGCCAGGAGGTAACTGGGTAGAAGCTGAGCAACGACACCAGACTCTTCTCGTGCGGCCACGTATGAGCAGAGATGGAGACACAACATAAAAAATACATACATATGAATTCAGACGAATGCAGGGAAAGAAACTCATGGGGTAGGTAAAAAAAGTGAAATGTATAGGCAGGATCCCTGGATATTTCAGTGGGAAACAAAACATAAAACATCAATTGTAAGGTCACACTCAACCATAATATGAATTAAAGTAAAGGGCTGGAAACATCTTGAAACGCCTTTCAGTGATGTATGATCTCCACCAACTACTATTACAAAGGAGATTATTGTCTCATTTCCATCATGAAGGACTGTGTCTGACCGGCACAGCTTCCATAGCACTCTGTTCTCAAACACTATGTGTCCTTAACAGATGGAGCTATAGGATATGACATCATATCCCAGCGCTCAGCAGTAAGCATGGCGGCGGCAGAGGAAGCGGGAAGCGATGAGCTCGGCCAGACCTAAGAAAACTCAGAAGTAAATGCCTTGCCGGCGACTTTGGGTTTCACCTGTGAGTGCTAAAAATGCTTTTATATGGAGCTCTTCCCATTCAATTCTCTGACAAGCTTCGTCTCTTCATTGAGCAGTGGTAGACAAGCTCTTACTGAATTGTATGTTCTCAGTCCTGCTGAGAGTTGGAATACACAGCATCTTCAGTGTCAGAGGTTGCCTTCACATACTGTTCTACATCTCAGGCTTTCTTCCTATAGCCATTCTTCCACGCTTCCTTTAAAAGCTCCTGTTTGTTATATACGCTTCCTTGCTCTGTCTTCACAGGCTACAGAATTTGGATGCTGGCCCAGTAATATTTAAACTGTTGACCTGACCTAGATTTTCCTCCAGAATTTTCATACCCTCTCTTCCGCTCTGGTTCATAAACTCTCTCTCTAATCTCTAATGCTGAATGCTTTTTTTATTCATTTTAACACAAGCAGCTGCATGAAGTCCCATCATCTGGCAATGATTACAGGATAACTTTGCTTTAATGTATTTGTCAAAGTAAATGGCTAGAGTTGTTTCCAGACAATCATTGGCAAAATCATCACTAATCTCAGTCTTACATGCGTTGTTCATTAAAACACGATGACTGGTACACGTTGCATTAGGAAGAATATAAGAAGGTTATATTAAAGTTCCATCACAATGAAACTATTAGTATTAATGAGCATTAGTATGATAACCAGTGCCCCAGCGAGTGCCAAAATATGGCAGCCACCGAGTGGATATGCCCAACCGCACGCTACGTAAGCCCCACTGACGTCATTAGATGGCTGCTGGCCTTAAAGCGCTAGGGCTGCCTTCTTATCCCCAGGCCAACCCTGAAGGTAACAATTTTATACAGTTACAAATATGTTTGTGATCTGATTATTAACATTATTAGCATTATGGGACTTCATGGAATGCAGAGAAGAAAAAAAATATTTGCATCAGGCTCTTGTTATGAATCTATGATCTAAGATCTATGAATCATGAGAATAAGAGTTAATTTGTATGTAAAGTGGTGGATCTAAAGGTTTTAAAAACAGCCTTGATCTATCCATTTACAGGCAATATTCCCGTACTATCCAATATATGTCTCTGTTCTAAATACTTGGCGTTTATGCCATGTTATCCCTTTTATATGAAAGGTTTGCTTTCTCCACACTTTTCAATTGCAAAATTAATTACAATATTTATAACTAATACAAGTAAACATAAAGAGAAATTGTTGGCATAGTTACTAATTTAGCCTAAATTTAAGTTTAATACTATACAGTAAAGAGTTTTAAGATTAGTGTCAAAGAAAATATGTGGACATTCACATCAAAGGAACACAAGATGGTCCCCTTCAAATCAATCTTTCGCTGTTAATCTGTAACTCGGTATCTATCATTTTCTTGCCAACACAGTCTATAGCCAGAAGCAGAGTGCGCTCATTAGATTGTAAAGCTCAAATCTTATACGCAAGAGTTATATAAGACGATCTGGAATAATATGAATAATTGTTTCTTGATGAAATGTGTTCTTTATATTAGAAAATATACAGTAAATATTGGAAGTTTAAAGAGGAGAAGGAGGATGAGAAGACGGAAAGTGGAATATGGTAGTGGAATCAATGTAAGGTATAATAGTATGAAGACTGGGACACAGTCAGCATCAGCAAATTGGGCTGTACAATATAAATCCAGCTTTACTGATATCCTTTTCTAACTTTCTCCTAGCAAATACCCTGAGAATATAAAAACAGTTTTATAGAATTATATAAAACAGATTAAACTGAAACAAATCATAGCGTGCCAACTATAAGACAAGACAAAGGATGAAATAAGGTTTGAGGTTTTAAAGCTAGGACCATGGGCAGACTAGACAGGCTCAATGGTTCTTATTTGATGTTGAATTCCATATTTCAGGACTTCAGCTGCAGTATGCCTGTGAGAAACGCATTAGGTGGCATGCTCAGATATCATGTAGGTGTCAGCTCCAGACAATGGGATTCTGAGAACCTCTCCATTAAGTCTGAGATTGACGTAGGAAGGAACCTTGATTTCCCAGGTATGACCCTCACCCATGGACCCTGAGCCTGTGATGGGCACCGGCAGGCAGTATGAGGCTAATGCGATTCAGACGAATGAAAAGATGCTGGTTTAAAAAACCTAGAAGCATTGTCTCTCCTTGGATGGGGATTTATTTCCACCCCTATGCTGATGAGCACTGACTGAGCAGAAAAATGCTGTTGGTTCTTTTCATGCTGACAAAAATATGTTTGGTCTAAGCAAATATCTAAATAAAAGCTCATTCTGGTTTGCACAATAGCTGTGTGCCCAATAACGACACCGTAATATATTATTAGAACAGCGAAGAGTGATTGAGAACCTTATCTTCCCCTAAGGCCTTTAAAATAAATTGGAAATACGCAGGATAAAAGACCCAGTTGGTTCTAATCTCTCTTAAGGCTCTTTGTTTCTATTTGCAGCTCTGCGATTCTACTTTAAAAGAAAGCTACAGGGATTTCAGTGTATCTTTATATAGAGACGTTAGTAAACTTCACTGAATCCTACATAGTTGTTCCTAATGAGCCCGGTACTTGGTATTGATGGTCACTACCACAGCTGAAAGCAGTTTCGGTAGGGCGACCGTTATCAAGTAAAACGGACAGATGACTTCCATCTAGAACGTTGTCCAACAAGGCTAGGAAATCCACAGATTGTATGAAAATAATAATAATAAAAAAATAGTACTTGCTTTCTTATACTCCCATTGTACTAATTACGAAACAGCAGACACTCCATCGAGATTTTCTCTCACACTCTCCTGAATACTTAATTTACCAATTATTATATGCTACCCGTGTACTAAACATATTCCTGTTTAAAAATCATGTATAGTGTCTTTCGTTGTTTCAGAAAGGCCTCTAAAATAGTTCCCATCAAAGAAGGGGCATTGGCTTAAAGGTATTCTAGTTTTAAAGCGACTGGGGCTAATTATAGGAGGCCAGACTGCTTTGCTGTGGATACCTAAATACGGGGCCCAAGTTACACAGGGCATACATCAGTGACAAAGCGTAGGTACGGATAAAATCTCACATACAGTACTTTTACTATCTAAAATAATCATATTCATGGTCCACCTGGGTCAAAAAAGCCATTAGTGAACTGAAAATCTAGATTATAAGTTTTACAAAAAGTGGTTTAGCCTGACGTGGAAAGAACTTTCATCTAGTTCTATATGACACCTTCACAGTAAGACCTGACTGGACCATACCATGAAGACCTTTCTCTAACTGCGGGCATCGCCTATTATTTTTAAACACGTGTAATTTGTTGGTGTTTTTTTTATCTCACAGGACAAAGTCAAATTAACCGCCAATATCACCCAAATGAAGAGAATGTGAGTTTTAGTTATCAGACAGTCTTTATGTGCTGTAATTGCATCTATACAATGTCACATTGCAATTAATAATGCTTTACCCTTCAGTCATGTCACTAGCTCCTTCAGCTCTGATTTCACAGTCAAAAGTAATTTTATGCTTCACTACCAGCCAAAAAAGCTGAAACGTCTTCATGTACATCTGCTCCAGATGGCCTTGAGCAGCAACGTCCACCTGCATGAGACGGCTTGTCTAATTAACACAAATACATTGACTGTAATATATTAAAGTACAATATTGAACGTACGGTATATTTGATGATTAAAGTTAAAGACGCCATTTGAAAATGGCTGCACTTCACGCAGCACACGTAAAATCCCATTAAATGAAATAACGGATGCTTGGCACCACTTGGCGGGAATATCTCTGTAGATGTTGGTGCTTATTGTATGCATCCAATGACTCTTGATAACCTGTGAGCCTGGGATATACTTACTTTATGACGTTGTTTCTTTGTGCGAATGTCTGGCATTAGCCTTTGTTGTGTTGGTTCTATTATTCATGAATGAGATACAGCCATCAATATGTGAGCATACTGCAATATGGAGACCACTCAGGGACTGTGTGGAAACACTGGCATTTTGTAACCAACTTTTAATATCTTCATTAAAAGTTAAATTTTATACAAGAATTCTTTATTGTTTATACGGCATATTGCAATCGGTGAGTATATTGCATACAGTATATGTGTTTGGTATAAGTATATTTACCATACATGCTTTGATTCGTCTCTTTAATTCAGTAATTTGTTGCTTATACATTTGTTACATTTCTGTTGTGTGTGTATGTACATGACATCATCATACATGTGTGACCATGTGATGATATGTCCACTCATGACATTTGCACTTACGGGAATAGATTTATAGACGTATACCGCATAGATTCTCATCTAGAAAATCTGAGATTGACAAACAACTTGCTTGCTTATCATTCCAACATTAAAATGGAAATGTTTGCTGATTATCAGCCACAATTCTGCCATCTGTAGAAGGTCTCGCTGGCCCTGGTATTGTGAGGACAGATTTACAGCCTGGTAAAACACGCTGGATGGCTGGGGCACAGAGATACTGTATATCTCTTGACCGTTTTTCATATGTGAGTTCAGGCTTCATTTAAAAATAAATAAATAAAATGAATTGAATCAACCAGCCCATCCAGAGGCTGTGCGAATATTCCCCAAGTCACCCAGAAACTTGCAGATGTCAAACTCAGAGCAACGTTAATGAAGCGTAGAGTTATAAAGTATCTCCTGTGGCTGAACTTTGGTCAAGTCTCTTACCGGTAGTTTGTACCGGTTTGTTGTGATGCTTGTTGAAAGAGACCATCAACTCAATCAAGTTCAACCTCGTGCATTTTCCACTTTCTACACTGTTCTAAAAGAAGGTGAAAAGGGAAACAAATGAACTCCATAATGAAAACTAGAGAACCCATTGGATCGGGGATACATCCTTTACAGCCGTCACATCGGGAAAGGTGACTGATCTGCCACAAAGTGTCACGGTGCACATGGGTTTGCTAACATTAGAAAGTACAGTTTGTGTATAAAAGGACAAACATTAAGATGACATTAAGTATCTAATGAATTGGAAGGTATTTTTAGCAGTAACATCTTCCACCTTCTGACACATTATAAATTATCTTGCAATGTGCGCCTGTTCTCTACCTGCAGAGTTCAGTTTCATGTTGCTATTTTCTGGCTATCCATCTGCTACCCTGACTTCCTTTCTTCCTAAAAGCCTTACGTGGCCCTAATCGGCTCTTCAGACAAGTATAAGCAAATATTCACCAATCATACGATGCTACATAATTGGAGACAGACCATAAGATATCCCTCTCATTCTGTCTGTATATGTATTATGGTAAAGGCTGGTGCAACACTCCAGAGCTGACCCCAACAGGAAAGCCCATGTGTAAAAAAAAATAGGATAAGGAGACACACAAAGATAATGTGCAAAATCACAAAATTTACAAGAAACAAAATGTACCAATATGTATAAACGGCATACACACAGAAACAGAAGAATACACAAAAAGTCCAACAGAAAAAAGGTATCACTGATACGAGAGCAGCGGTAGGAGAGCTGTGATAGGAGAGCAGTGATAGGAGAGCAGTGATAGGAGAGCAGTGATAGGAGAGCTGTATTGGAGAGATGTGATAGGAGGCAGTGAATTGGAGAGAATGTTGATAGGAGAGCTGTGAAATAGGAGAGCTGTGATAGGAGAGCTGTGATTAGAGAGCTGTGATATGGAGAGATGTGATAGGAGAGCTGTGATAGGAGAGCTGTGATAGGAGAGATGTGATTGGAGAGATGTGATTGGAGAGATGTGATAGGAGAGCAGTGATTGGAGAGATGTGATAGGAGAGCTGTGATTGATTGGAGAGATGTTATAGGAGAACTGTGATAGGAGAGCTGTGCTGTGGAGATCCCCCAACGTTTCCGCTAGGTCCTTTCTCAAGGGTTATCCGAGGAAAGCATAGGTAATATTCCGCTTTATATGTACCTGTAAATGAAGACATGACGACCCCAGCGGAAATCGCTACTTGCACTGACACCTGAACCGCTGGGATGTACAACCTATAATTAAATCCACCCTAATCAGAAGACGGGAACAAGCAGTTCATTGTCAAAGACCCGTGTGACAGAATGACCTGTCATACAAGGCCCCAAGGTAGTCGGAGATGGCTCCAGCCTGGCTGCCAAACAGGCAGGAACTCCATTGTTTAATTAATCCCATCAATAGGATTGCTGATTGGGGATTAAAGGTTGGGCTGTATGCATGTATCTGTTAATTTATGTTAATGAAGTTCTGTGGCTATATCAGTCTATGTTTTACTACAATAAACTGTTCATTCCTGCTGTACTCAATTCAAGGTAGTTGTGTCTACTTATTGGGTACACATAGCAGGGTTGCAAGGTGCGCACGCTGGCTGGTGCTGGAATTGATTCCAGGGACAAGAGGAGGATACACGTGGGTGATCTCTGGGAGTTACTATACAGCTCTCTTGGTGAACCCGTTACAACCCGGTTCTAACATTTCTGGCAAATTAGCTTTAATTAACATCACAAGGTATTTATGCGTCTTACGAATAATGTGGAGTTCTTATTATACAATTCAAGAGTTGGAGAGGAAAGTGTTTTTTCCAAATAGGGTGGAAAATTCATGACAAAGAAATGACTATCCAGTAACATTTTGTCCAAACTAATGAACCATTTCCTGTTTCCATAGTAACTTCAAATACAAAGCAAAGTCAAGGTAAAGGAGATTAAAGAAATATATTTTTTCTTAGTTGAAGAGATTGTTCATCAGAAGCATCAGGAGGCACCCAGACCCCCCCCCCAGTGTATCTAGGCTGGCCATCCAACTGCTTAGAGGTATTACTGGCCCCAAACCCTCACCGGTAAAATACTGACCAGCTGTCGGGGCTGTAATTACTAACCAGTTGCTGTTGATGTAGTTATTACAATTGTTAGATGTCTATTTATTTAAATACTAATGACGTTCTCCACCAGGGTAATATGGTACTAAATTGCATTTTTAGTTTACCTAAAACATCAACACTTCACCTAAAAAGTAGAGTTTTCAGACATTTCACAGCGACACTGCTTCTCAGCCTTAAAATCCAGTTGACTTTCACAGAAATTCAGAAATTATTATTTTTTATTGTTTTATAAAGCACCATTATATTCCGCAGCGCTGAAATTAGGCTATTTGAGGAAATTGCCTGGTTGTCTTCACAATGACATTTTAGAGTAAATGTGGAAAATATTCTTAATTCTCAAGACAGATTCAGAATCCAAGCAATTCTATTAAGCGAACGGCGTGTAATATTGACCTGCTTTACTGTACTTCTGAGTGGGCGCTCCAGGGCCACGTGCTATATGTGCCCTGGTATTTTAATAGATAACCCCTCCAATAAGAAGCATAGCTGATTTCCAGGAATGAAGTATTACTATCGTAGAGCATTTTAGGGATTCCGATTTATTTATCCTGATCTGAGTAACATCAATAATTAAAAAACCAACATAGCTAATAGATTTTTGGCTGACGTTCAGGCACAATAACAGAACTTTGTGTGTTTCTGGCAGTGGTTCATTCACATTCATGATAAACAGAGGCTGGCACTTGGCCAGAAACATATAAGAACTAGGTACACGTATGATACATTATACATAGACAGGCCGGGTTGGCCATCTGGCACACTGGGCACATGGCCACATAAAAATGTAGCTTAGGGCTGTGCAAATCTAACCATCAGCCACAGTTACGTCATCAGGCAGCCGCTGGCCTTAAAGGGCCGCCCCGTCACCACCGATAAAAAAACAAACAAACAAAATGAGTTATCAAAAATATTGTTTTTATTTTTTAAAACAAATCTACTTTTTATGTTTTCAGGCAGGTGGATATTTGTCATGGGCATGTATTCCAGCTCTGTAGTCTACTAAATAAACACCCAGACTCCTTATCATACCGCTTTGTGCTAAATAATAGAATGGCTCAGTATTAATCGCCCGGTCAATTGCTGACTAAGTCTGTGAAAGTCTGTGAAAGAATGGAATCCGTTGGACAAGAATGATTTCTTAGCATTGCCATAAAGAGTCAGCTCAGTGTGGTAATTGAGCAGGGAAAGTCACCGAGAGATCACATGATTGACAGCAGTGGCGGCCTCCAGGTCTGCAGATAAAGGAAGTTTATTGGAAAAAATATATAATAAATCATGTTTTGTTCATTACTTTATGTAGCAAACTAAATACTGATTTTTTTCTTCATGGGACTTCTACTTTACTATTGTCAAATTCAGTTAATTTTGCTAAAACCTTAAAATGTGTTAAGGGGCAATAACAGCGAAAGCAAAGATGAAATCAGCCATATTGATGTGATGGGGGCTGCACTAGGAGATGGGTCTGGCTTAGGTACTAGGCCTGCGATCAGAACTACCCCTAGGCAACTGCCAAACACTAGATTTTTTGTAACTATAGAGAATTGGAGTATTCATTGCGGGTCTTAAGTGGAAGGTTTGAGTATGGCTATTCCTTATTACGACTATATGTTAATACTCTCAACTACGCTCTCCTTGTATACATGCTGTATGTCTGCCATTCCATCTGAAGAAGAGATCCTTGAGGTCTTGAGGCTCATAAGTTCATAAGACTCTATATCTTTTTCTTGGCTCTGCAATAGAAGAGCGATCCCTCCAAGTATGTTGTCCTGTGTAGAGTGGGCCACAGATAAGACGGGGTTAACATTATAAAAAGATAAAAATGTTTATCTAAACAGCCATGTCACTGAATGTGCGCTTACACCAGCCGTGGCTTGAGAAGAACCCTCGGGTTGAAATGTCGCCACTCGTCGTGTGGAATGAAAACGACACTAATTTACTTACATCGCTGAGCACCTGGTGATTCTTTGTCTCGATGAAACATGACATGTCACAGTCATCCGGCTCTCACTTAACGTGATGGGAGTCAGCAAGTCCCTTTGGAGACATCAAGACCACCAACCAACCGTCAGTGCGAACAGCTCGTAACACAAGGAACACGCGGCCGCTTACAGGATCTACACGCGATAAACTAATGAGACATGGAGTATTTAGAATAAACGCACATAATTAATGTTACTCGGTGCTTCACAGTTAAGCTCCACTTGCCCAAAGCCAGCATTTATCATGTACATGGCCACCGGAGGTGGGTGAGACGCCAGGTACCCAGATCTATCCAAAGTACCAGTAGCAATGCTACCAGCGCTGCCTTCGATAGCTGCCAACACTCTCACGTAGAACCAAGATGTTCACTGCGTGTGACATCACACCAGCGCCCATGTAATGTGCGCAAACCATGAAATCTCACCGCATCACGTGTCCAGGAAGATGGTAGGTATGGCATTGTTTTAAAAGAAGAGCAAAAGGAAAGAAGAACAATATTAATATTCTCAAGCGATTGGGCTTTCTATATCACTTAATACAGACTTTGAAGCCTTTGAAATGGCTGATAGGGCAGGAGTGAGTAGAACGAGTATACCTCTCCGCAGCCTAATAATTACGCTGATTATAATTTATCAAAACTACATTCTAGAGGCTGTAAGTACCCATCCTGTCCTATCATACAATACAGGTATTACAGATCACTGCGCTGATCACTGCGCTGATCACTGGGTTGCACCGAGATCTATTATTCCACAGCATAGAATGTAAGGTATTCCATAGCATAGAATGTAAGGTATTCCATAGCATAGAATGTAAGGTATTCCATAGCATAGAATGTAACCACCATTTGTAACGCCCGAAAGTGACCCAAAGAGACACGCACACGATCATTCCACACAATAGAGACACGCTCCCCAACCAGCACTGCCTGTCGGAAGCGTTAGTGCTCACAAGGTGGCAGCACTGCGCGCCTCAAACGCGTCTCCAGCCTTACTGACGTCTTTGTTACCAAGACGACGCAGTGACCTCACGATGGCTGCACGAGCACTGGCGCGTGCATAGTAATTCTTATCTGCAGCCGCGGCATGCACGCGCTCTCCCACTTGGTAGGTCAAACATGGGGCATGCGCAATGGTACGACAGACGCGTGCTCTGTGTACGCGCTCATCGTTTACTTAAAATGCACGCGCACGGCTCCACGCCCTTTCATCATAGAAGCTGCGCACATGCGCACTTTTTTCGCTCCCCATGTCCGAAAACATACGTGCAAATATAACGAACACCTACACGTTGCAATACGTTTCAGTATATGGTGTATGTGTGACATACTGCATGAATGATTTTAATGGTTTCCACGCAAACCCGTTTTCGACGGCCAACCCCTTCGCATTATTATTTTAGCGACTCCTCGGTTCCTCCTTTTCATCGTTATAGCGACCCTTCAGGCCACGCCTTCCCTCTCCCGCCCGTTTCCATAGTGATTGCATGAACCCCGCCCCCTCTCACGCGTTCGCTCGCTCTCCGCTAGAGGGCGCCCAATCTCCGGACAAGCGACGGCGCCATTCCGGTGTGTGAGATACCGCCAGATGGCGGCTTAGGATTGCTGCTCCCTGCCAGGCGCGGTCCGGAGGTTATTCATATTATTATTATTTTTTATATTTACCGGACCCCCCACACCCCCTGCGTGCACCGTAAAATCTAAAAATATCCACAGAACTATCTATAGCCTCGTTTTTCACCGGGCTCAGCTGCGGCCCCGGGGCCTGGGCCAGGGTATTAACCCCCTACCGCCGGATCCTTTGTGCCCCTCAACTTGGGCTTCTCCGTAGGAATCGGTTGCGGGCTGTGAATTGTTTTGTGGGCCACAGGAGAATTGGGACGTGAGGCGACGGCTCGGGCCGGGATGTCCGGAGGAGGTGAGCGGGGTATTTATGGATATAGAGGCCGGAGCGCGGGAACAAGCGGCGGCGGAGGGAGGGGACTGGGGCTTCCCGCCACCGACTGACACCGGGCGGGGTGTACCGAGGGGGAGCGGCCTGGTTGCAACATAGAGATGGATGCGGGGTGGAGAGGGTGTCTGCGTTCTCATCTTCACTCCCCATCCTCCGTTATACTGGTGGTGGGGTTGACATGGCAATTAGAGCTCTACATTACTGACGAAGATAGAGTGTAAGCTCTTTGGTTTAGTTAGCCCGTAAGAGGCTCGTTTGTACTTTGGGCCCTTGGGATCGGTGTCCCTGTGAAAGGACAATGGGTCATCCGGCAGGTTGTGCAGTTGCTTGAGTGTCAGCTCTTTGAAGTTGTTCTTTGCTTGGACAGGTGATTTATGGAGGCTGCCCTTTTGTGTTAGGTTGGCATTGGAAGGGTTAAGCTGTTACGTCATTGGCTGTGCAGTGGGCCGCTTTTGGGGTGTTTTATGGGATCGGGTTACTCTGATGTATGTTGGGGTCCTCATTATAATGACACTTCTCTTTGGAAAGCTTTGGGCTGCTGGATGATTGACAGCTCTGTGTTCTTCTGTTTTTGTTCTCTGTTGCATGTACACGTTTTGTTTGCGTGGATATGAAACTGGCGTGTGTGTATGTTAGCGTGTATCGTGTAGGGTTACCACTCAAGTGTGCAATGTGATGCCCTTTAAATACAACAGGGGTTAAAATGATGCCTCGAGTTATTGTTTTATATAGCGCCATTAAATTCCGTAGCGTTGTACGATGGGTAGACGGCACATAACACGTAGTATATAACATAACAATTTGACTCACGGAAACAAGAAGTGAGGAGGGCCCTGCTCAAATCTAGCGATCCCATTTAATTTGGGGTCAGAGTGTACGCTTGTGTGCCGGGCCCTCTTTACCTAATGCCAGAGCCTCTGGATGTATGGACTGTGCCAAGCGCTGTGGAAGTTGGTGATGTATAAATATCTTTAGGAGTTATCGCATTGCTTTGGGGGTACAGAATGTAAACAGAGCGGTTTCATGACACATGTGCTTCCACTTAACAAAGTGTAGCCCGTGTGGGCATTGCGTGTTAACACGTTTGCATCACGCATCTGTACATGTCGTGTTATGATTCGCTGTATACAGGAAGAGATAGGAAGCGGTGTGAGGGCTTGGCAGTCATGTTTACGTAGGTCTGCCGCCCAGTTGTAACACCGGTGCTTCAATCACGGACGAGATTGATGAATTTGTGTCCTTTTGCCATCATATCCTAGACAAAACAATGAGTATTGTGTAAAGTTAACATGCTAGCCTACCGGTGGATCTCGCGCATGTTTTCATGCCATAGTAACGTTTATTCAGGTTTAAGAGACAGAAGTTCATCAAGTCCATCCCCGCCGGTGATCCAGAAGAAGACAAAACCGCATTGAATGAAATGAATAAATGTGCAATGTTACTACACGCAAACGCTGTTGCATCCCGCACACTACATATACACAGCTACGCTAAAATCAAACGTCTAATTTTTTTTTATCAAACTCTATTAAAAATGAGTGTTTTGGGTCAGCTGTTTTGCGGCTGTTCATGTGTTGGATTTGTTGTGCGTTCTGTTTGAAGAACATTCTAAGGCCATGTGATTCCCCTGCATTACATGGAACAGATATGTACAATGACGGCACATGATCCTGGTCACGGTTATATGTTATATGTTCATGGTTTCATTGAGGATTGTATTAGGACACAGATCCTTAGCCCGCTGACCTATACAGTTACCTTTAGGAGCTGAATCATTAATAAATATTAACGTAGCTTATTCCTATCCATGACGAACCTGAGGCTTACGTGCTGTGTGAGCGCGCCTCGTGTGTGTGTCTCATCCTGCTGCGTGTTCTCTCACCGCCAGTGATGGGTCCTAGCGTTTGTTCGCACAATGTGTTCATGACATGTAAGAGGACAGCTGTGATGTCGCGTGTGTGTGATGTGTCCTGTATGTATGTATAAGCGTGCACGTGGCGTGTTCCAGTGCTGCTGCCTCTCACCCTGAGACAAGGAGCTGCTTTTATGTCGCATGGCAATGAAATGTAACCTGGGGCTATTGGATTTCTTCTATGAAAGTAGATGAAGCTGCGCTGCTTCAATAAAAGAAACCTTCTTTATAGGCGTTTGACGGATGTGTGTATTGTTGATCAGATAAATTACTCTTCTACGCTTATTCTATTGTCAGTTCCAGTGACTGCTTATAACTTCTCTAGGAATGTTACTTTAAAATGGATTTTTACAAATATCGTATGTTTTTATTTATGGAAACGGTTGTAATTTATTACGTAATGTGTGGAGACGAGTTATTATTACTCGGCAATTCTGTGCTAGCTGTAGAGGAAGGGACTTGGTGGTAGAAGCAGGAGCTCTGTAAGCGTTACCGTAAAGAATGGGCTCAGCGTGGTGTTTGAGCCGGAAAGTCTGCCGACGTGTCACATGACTGGCGGCAATGGCGGCCCCCGCGTCTGCCGATAGAGGATGGTTTCCTCAGTGCTAAACTACGTAAGGAAGTTCATCCTCATTTCTACGATGAATTTGATTTGTGCTGGGGCGTTACACACAAACATTTATGATTTTATTTTCTTAAAATAAATGGATGATCTAATAACCAAAAAGAACCCCAATCCTTGACAGCTGTCGTGAGGTATCATAAGAATTCTGTCAGCAATCCTCTGCTTCTTCAGTCTCCAGCTCCCGGGATCTGCGCTTGTTTTCTATGACGATACTCAGATTTTAACTTTTTCTGCTGTAGGATAACCCCAAGCAGCAGATGCTTTGTAGCAAGTATCTGGTGAATAAATGTTAAGGCTCTGTGAGAAATACTCCATGTGGTACACGGCAGAAGGTTCAGCACCAAAGAAAAAAAATTCTAAGTAAAAGAAACCGCTTAGTGCAACAGATGCTGCCACTCTGTCCCCAAGATGTGCCACCCCCCCTAGACTTACGAGTGCAGACTCCCCAGGGTCTTGCGGGGCCGACGGAGGACATCTATACAGTACGCGTGTTCAACTTCCGGTGCCGGCGCTTCCACTGTGGGAAGAGCCGACAAGGAAGATTAAGGTACATCGCGCAGACGTTCACGCCGGCTAAACAAGCTCTGCTGCCGGTGCGTCAGGAAGTGCCGTCAGGGGAGGCTGTCTGCGCGTATCAGAGAGTAGGATGCAGGTCCCCTGCAGCGCTGCGGGGGATCTGTATCCTAACCCTAACCCGGGTGTTACGAATTGCGCATTCCTGCGCTAGACCCGGAATATAAAGACTTAAAGTGTAGAGGGGGGGTGCAGCCTATATTTGGGGCAATACGGTAAGTGGCTGATGCGTCGTGTTTTGGAATCACTTTGAAATTGGTAAATAGTAACAATATTCCCAAAATACCGTACATTATAAAATACCATGATTTATCTTCAGCTAAACCGTTCCTTTAGTTCCAGTAGAAGGCTGGGATATTCTATCTGTTTTGATCACAATATTTATACGCGAGACTAACCTGATGTACGAATGATACGAAGGATTCTTTGGCAAAGTGAGACCCTGACATTTCAGACAAAGGAAATAATCAGATTTATTTGTAAGGATGGAGTCCGGTTTGTTTGCGTGGCCTGTATAGGGTTGTAATTACTGAACCATTGAGTCGCCCCCATAGGCCTTTGATGCATTCAACGGATAATAAGAAGTTTGATGTAATGGGGAGGGGGGTGTTACGGATGTTACGGGTCCGGCTCCAGTTACCCAGATTTCTGAAAGTATCCATTTGTAGGGGACATAAAGTCACTTATTAGGATTCAGCAAATGGCCTTTCAGTAGAATCGCTGCAGCCAAAGCTTTTAATAATAATTCTATTCAGTCGTTAAAACTGCCATTTGTGGGATTGTTTCATTGATTGGGATCGGTGACGGGGCCGGCGTTACCTTATCGATGCCGTGTCTCTTCTCAGCGCCCCCCCAACCAACCGTTTGGCAGCTTAACTGACCTCATGAGTACTAGTAATGATGCGATGACAAAATAATGGGGATCTTCTCCGGATCCCTAACCTCTCTGCATTCTGTCCGGTTTTGGAATGATAGATCCGTGTGCTTGGTTTTCTATCACCCCTCCCCAATAACATGTCCTATATGAGTCACATGTGTCTTATTCATTAGGTGTATACCTGAGCTTTTACCACTAACTCAATGTCAGGGCTACATTTAATTGATTATATATTGGAAGCCGGGGTTAACAATATAGGAGCAGAACAATTATCGACCTTCCGTCTGTTACTGAGCTTCTCCAGGGAATGAGTAGATGGAGCGCAGCGCATGGTACAAGGCCGGCTCCGAGTGCCACGAAAGTCAAACGCCGAAGCATAACGGCAAATTGTTATGCAGAAACATGTAATCCGCAGTAAACACACAAAGGCGTTTACCCCCGGGGTAAACGTATCCAGCAGCAATTAGACTGCCTGTGAGCAGGACGCAGCGCTGCTGGGAACACGCATGACATTGGCTTCATATGCACACATGTATGAAAAATACATGCCCCTTTTTGCGGGGATTACCCACTGGTGCACCCACTTCTGGTGATGGATCTGACACTCGTTGTGGCTGCAGTCCAAGTTGCCAGGTGTCCATGAAAGCGTTTTCAATAGGTTTTTGGGCCGGTTTTAGTGTTACGACGTCTTGATGTTTCCTGTGTGCCTGTAAAAAGGCTGATGTAGCTTTTGCTCAGTTTACTGCACCCAGGGACTATTTGAATTTTTATCTCGTTGCTATGGAAACCGGCAGCTACACCAAGCTGCTTGTCCCATAGAAATGTGGTTAAAACCATGTAGGACCAGTGAAGGGGAGACAGGAAAGTGTAGTCAATCATAGAGGGCATGTAGGTGACAGCAAACCTGTGTGTGTGTGTGTATATATATATATATATATATGTCTGTGTATGTTGTACCTGAGTTTGTGGACTACATAATCGTGGCAGTTGTGGTCCAGGAGACCTAATTTTTGAAAAACAATTGCATCTGGATATGTTTATAAATGCAAATATTGTACTTTATTGGGGGTAATACAGGTCCCCACCGGTGATGTCAGTGTCTGCGCGATAGCAGGAGTTACATGATTATCTAACAGTAGATCACCCGACAACATGCAGTGATCTTTATTTAGTAAGATGTTACTATGGCAACTGACAGCAACACTAAGCTGCCCATTGGCAGCCCCCCACAAACATGTGCTCTGTCTTGGCCAACCATGTAACTCATACTCATATGTTGGTTGTTTTTGGGGTGGGGTAAAAGGGCAGTAAATTCATCATGGAAGTTTTGCCACTGATTCTGAATTCTCAGAAGTATAAACAGCTGCTTTTAGACCAAATACCGTATCTGTTCGATTAGATAACCCCCCCAAATTTTGAATATTTAAGCCTGAATATAAGACTACCCTATAGGGAAAAAAGCATATATGTAAACTATTCTTTCATATTTAATAAAAACTATGATTGAGAAAAATGCATTTCCTGTTTTTATTTCCTTATATTGGTTAACCTGACCCCCTGTTGTCTAGTGGGGGCAGCCGGTGGAGGTCTGTGCATTGCGCGTTGACAGCCTCCGCTGCACCCGGCACTTCCGCTGGGGCTTCTATGACTGAGCACCAGAAGTTCATGTGGTGGCGGTGCTCTGTCATAGAAGATTTGTTTTCATTTAAATCGGATTTTTTGAATTTTAATTTATTTTCATGAAATGGTGGAAAAATCAATTTAAAGAGACATTATAGTTCAAAGGTTACTCGGCATGA